>KZ809202.1:96981-108611 GCA_000696205.2 Oncopeltus fasciatus | reverse complement strand
TATATATACACGTATATATTTTTATAATTCTAGCGTTTTATGAAAGACTGGAGTAATTGGAGTATTTCAAACATATTTAGTCTTCCTACTTTTGGCATAAAGGTTTAAAAAAGCAGAAAGACTATGCCTTTTCCTAAACCTATTTTTAGTTAAATTTATAGGTACTAATACTCCAGTTGACATATGCTATGCACTATTTTCAACAGTTTGTTGTGGTTAACCACTTTGATCCTATTCGATTTGGCTGTATATAATGTGTGAAAGTCGCCATATTGCTATGTGTTTATTATTATATTAAAACACCTATGCATCATTATATATTGATGAAAAAACCTGTAACAGCCTGATATAACACATATAATAACTAATGAACTAACTATGCACTGAGGTGAATCGACTCAGAGGCAGTCTGGCACAATCGGGGTGTCATCCTAAAGCACTTTTTAGTTCCATCTCACCAAATAAACCTTTTTCTATGATTTTCACACATTTTACTAATATTTAATATTTTATTGTATTTATTCAGTAAAGATTTATATCTCAAACTTAAGCTGAAGGGAAAAATACTTACGGTTTTATAATAATTAAAAAACTGTCAGGATAGAAGAATGAGACAATGAGTCTAGTGTATCTTGAGCGAATTGAGATCTCAAATACATGATCGCGTTATTAATTTTTCTGCCAATGACTGTCAATGAATCCTTATGATTAAATAATTGAGCTTATTTCGATCAATTTATACAGCCCTTAATCGTTGGACGGGGAAATACTCATTGTCAATAGATAATTTAGAAACAGTATTTCTCTACAATACCAATTAAATTATTTACGATTAAGGCTATATAGAAATACAAAAATAAATGGTTATTAGAACATTGAACGATATATACTACATTTATATTAATAGTGAACTAGCTCTATATACTGAGATTCTAATTTTTTCTTCATAATAAGGGTTTAAAGAGATGTATAACTGGGATTAATTTAGCTGGAGGATCGTTCTCTGTCCCTCAAATTTTAATTATACAACATTAATCCAGTGAAAAAACAAGCACTTTTAATTGTCGGTATATCCAAAATAAATGTAACCAGTTACAAACGATTGGCGTTCATTACTAGAAAGTTAATAAATAAATTTAAAAAATGGTCGCTTTGGTCTCTTTCTAAACGATCGACCACTTCATCCGATTTCAATATAAACCTATTCGTACAAAGATCTAAGTTTTCAATTTGGTAAATATATTTTTAATATCGTGAGGCTTACCAATTTTTCTTAATTATAAGAATAACAAATATATTAACTTTTTTTAAATGTTTGCTTTTCTCAAAACCTTTTTCTCGGCTGATTAAACCAACTCCGATGCTTAAATTTCGAATTTGGTTTTATTATAAAAATAATAATAGAAAAACAACACTAAACACGATAAAAAATATTTATAACAGATCATGGAAGAAAAATAAATTTATTTTAAACACCTGTGAGGTGCCGATTCATAAATTACGATAGGAATCGAAAAATCCTACTAAGATACCTTGCAACAAAGCTGACAATTTTAAACAATAACCTGGAAGAGAAATCCAACATTAACAAGGTACTGAATAATCAATCAATCAATATTAAAATAAAATACACATATTGATTATACGACAATAAATATGAAAATAAACCACGAATTTATAATAATACAATCATGTTAAAAACAATAAACTTTGACAGCAAATTTGCTTCATGGAAACGTTCTTCTTGCTGTTGTTATCAAACTGCACTCATGCCTGCAATTTCTAACTAGAATGAAAATACTCGCACTATTTTAAATTTCATACCACAGTATGGCTTAATACTCTCTGCTCCAATAGTACGGAGTATAATGGTCCAATGATCACGTAGCCTCAAAGCATCTAAATAAACAAGTTGACGAAAAGAGCAATGAAGAAATTATAAGACATCGGACACGAAGAAAACATGTAAATATCAGATACAATTCATGTTTAAGGTTACAAATAGGGAGTAATTAAAAAAAAAAAAAATTTCAATAGCTATGAAAGCGTTTTTATCACTTTATGAGTCAATTAAATAATGATACATTTTTCATTGCATTTTTATACAATAAAATTCATGGAAATAATTCTGTTTTTTTTTTTTAGGTAAGGAACTCAAGTGGATGCCCAATTAACCTGTGAGACACATCATACATTTTTTTTTTTTAATTTCTACTTATAACTAATTTAGTATTAATACTTAATACTTAATTAATTATTCTTACTTATTATTATTAATTTTACCTATCATAAGTTCCAAAATCATTGCTATTATTATTATTATTATGGAACATATTGCCCTTCTCTGAAATAATTTTATTGCTGCAAACAGTTTTACTGGATCGCTGTAATACGTTACCATTAAATAATACGTTTTTAGTTGGAATCGAAAAATAGAGGGTTTAGAGGTGGACTAACAATAATAATTGTTATTTCGTCTCTGTCATTAGAGTATTGAAAATGTTTATAGAGCATAATAGCTGAAAATGTAATCAAACGTTTGAGGATTCACATCAATGTTTAATGGCCATTCTCTTTACTCTCATAATTTATTCCGCTTCTAAATTAAATTCCCACATTTACTNTAAAAACAATAAACTTTGACAACAAATTTGCTTCATGGAAACTTTCTTCTTGCTGTTGTAACCACTTTTAATTGTGGTATATCCAAAATAAATGTAACCAGTTCCATACGATTGGCGTTCATTACTAGAAAGTTAATAAATAAATTTAAAAAATGGTCGCTCTTTGACACTCTCATGATTTCAAAATAGGTTCATCATCGAAATTCTACAGATCACGGGGGAAAAGAATATCTAGATATTTCTTTAGAAATTCGCTCCTTGACACAATACATAGGTCATAAGAGGATAACTAACATAATATTAATAGGATGCCACATAGAAGTATATCATTCAATACAATTTTGAAACAATATTTATTGTTTGACTGCAGTAGGTTAGCTATGGACCAAAAATAATAATAGACATAAGGATAATCATATTTCCCGCTAAAACTCCCGCCTTTCCCAACACAAATTATCTATTTACAGAATTACTATTGGAAATTGAAATAAGAACTAGAGGAAGAAAAAATGTATTGATGCATTTATCAAAATTACATCAACTGTAGGTGTATAGGTGCAACCCGATGGCTGTTAAAGCAATTTAGAATGTTAAACCTTAAATTAACCCCTCTAGCGTTCATATATCATGCTCATATGAAGCTAGGCGTATTTTCAGAACATGTAAAACCTAAATTTAAAATTTAAAAATTTCAGTTTAGAAGTTTTTGAGAAATTTCGTGTTCTGTGTTGGCGTATGACACTTGGACATTTTATCTTTATTCGATTCTCGGATTCTACATATATTGAAATATAAAGCATATATTTTGAGGAGGCAATTGATTTTGTTTCTTATCAATTATAATAGATTATTTTACTGGGAAGCAAACTAAAAGTATACGAGAATAAAGTTTTTTTGACTTACAATGGCCGAAATGTATAAAATAAGATATAAAACTCATATTACGAGACTTTATACTGCATTATCCTTTAATAGCCACATGTGAAGTTTGAAAGAGTAATATGTGTCACTAGGATATGAGCATCCTATGACTATGAGCAGTCGAGATTCTGTGAAGGGAGTTGAAGAACCTCGACAATCAGAAAGTTGTCAATACTACCATATGGTCAACCATATTGTCAACATGTCTTTAAAAATGCTTTGGTCATTTTAAAGAAGTGTCAGCCAACTGCTTTTCCTTGAACTTGACCACAGCTATGGCCGTCAAGGTTGTGGTTTTTTCCCTTAGGCCGAAAGGAAGTGATTATAATAACTTGGACTTGCGGTTTAATAGATGTTTATGCGCCGTAACCATTAATTATTAAAATTAACACATCCAGCTCTCTGAGTTCTGTGAACCTCTTTCTATTTTTTTTTTAACAGTTTTAAATCCCACATCACATCAGACAATCCCTCAAAAGGAAATGATTGATTATTACTCTTCCCACGTGGATAGCAATCCAATCCAAGAGTGTAATCAGAGAAAGTCTGAAGCATACATACGATATCGCCCATATATTCATAAATATAAGAAAATAGAAACGGCATATAACAAGAAATATAGTTTTCTTCTGAATAGGTCATGCATAGGATTTATGTGCATAATGCTCTCATACAATATTTATGCGGCTATCAATGGCTTATCTCTCCATGGACAGTGACAGTGGGATACACTGAAGTTTTCAGTGAATTATTTAGAAGCGTCCATATATCTTCAATATTTCCAGAGGAGGTGATACCATATAACAAACTGCTGAAGCTAACATAAAAACTGGGGAAGGAATTCCTACACTTTTCTTGATAAGATTCTGTGAAATAACAAGTTCTCTTTTTTATGTTACAATGAATTAAAATCAGGGTTTTTCCAAACGTATCATTCAAGCATCCACGCTCAACCCAATGCTATTGAAAAATAATGTCATATCTTCGGGTGTTCTCACGTGTTCTCTAGTGTGCCGTAGGTCGAAAATAACCTTTTTCGCAACAGGTGCTTTCTATTTTCTGCATTGAACCCAGTCCTTTGGATATTTAGACTAATATCGACATGTGTTTTAGACGTTCTACGCGGGGTTTTAGCAGAGTTAATTATATATACTACTGAATGAGCCCGTGTAGAGACTATGGGAAACAGTACAATTTAAGGTAGAAATCACGCTTTATAAATTTTAACGATGTGAGATATATTAGGTTGGGTATTATGGGGTAATTGACAACTATGATGTTACTCTGGCTGTATGCCTGCTCACAAGAGCCAAGTCAAATACTAATGACTCATTTGTTTCAGAAATAAACATCTATTTGTTTTCTTTTTGAGTTCCATCTATATTTAGTAGAAATATTGAGTATCTGAATTGAGGTTTATTTTACGTAGCCGATTCAGGAAAAAATATTGATATTTTAAGATTTGAAAATTAATTTTTATTATCAATGGAAATTTTTATTTATTACTTCCTAATAAATAATAATAATCTGGATACATGTGTAGGTCAAACTTTTGCCCCTATATATAGAATATGTTTTCACAAGTTCAGCAGCAAGGGAATCTAAATAACAATGGTGATTTTTTTTTACCGTAGATATTATTATTAGATGATTTTAGTTGGGGTTCGGTCAAGGTAGATCCAAAAAATACAAATTTAAAAAAAAGTGTATTTTTAATAATCTAAATAACAATAAATCTTTGTAATAATAATACATTTTTAAGTAGTTAATTTCAATTCATTTTGGTTTTTATATTTTTAAGTTTTCGTTATAACTAAACTACGGCCCATTTATTGCCGGTTCAATTGTTTATATAGCGTCCCGATTCTACTTTTTATGAGTATCTGATCGCACTTGAATCCGACGCGGTTAAAAAACCGCAAGTTAGTTTTCTATAGATTTTAGGTTTCTTTTTTTGTTCTAACTCTAAACATAACAGGTAATTTATGAGTAAATTCACAGATAATATCATAATCCCCTTTTTCATATTTTCGCTGTCACTAAAACATTTTTTTTTAAATCTTTAAAACACAATAGTCGAAATGAAGGGTGAAAAGTTTTTTTTTTTTTAATTATGTGTAGTAAAGGTGTGCCAATCTTTAAGTGAAACGATAACTTAGGGCATAAACAATTTTATATGGTTTCATTTTAGTTATCCTTGACAGAAAGCAAACAGATACATTTCCTTATGGTTGATATCGGGCTGAATAGCTTTTGATTCGCAAATTATCACGATCCACGAACTTTACTCCTTTCCCTATTGTTGTGTTTAATTTTCATAATTTAGTAGTAAGCTAGAATACTGATAACAATCTTGTTTACATCATTCACCCCTTCAAAATAGCAATATTGGAAAAAATTGTAATAAATCATTTCAGCCTTATGATTTTAATTATTCAACTAATTTATCCTTGCCGGAGGCTTTATTCTTTTAGAAAACGAAGGTTTCTTCCAGATTATCTCTTGTATATGCTTCCTAGGTGTACTGCTCGGTTGATTGTTCCTACATCCCAGAATCAATACAGAAACTTTTATTTACAATAGTATATATAGCATTTACAATAGTTTATAAAGCCTTTAAGTAACCACATGTTGGCTGTGTGATTTACTGGACTGACACTGGCAATAGGGCACACGGAAGAACAGGAATTCTATACTGCAATGTCCTAGTCTATCATATGCTTTCTTCCAACTCCACTGACAATCTGCTATATGCGATTGTCCCACATTTAATTCACATATTCCCTCTCGCCATTGTCACTACACACTGTCCTCTGAATATATTCATCTCCTCAATCCAGTTCTGGGAAGTTTTGTATTCCCTTGGCCCCATTTCTTTCGCGGTGGCGACTTGGGCGCGAAACCTCTACAATGGGGCTCGAGGACGACCAGCTCCTTTGATAGATAACTTTGCACCTCTCACTTATCATGTCATCTCACTACTCTCTCCCGAACACTCCCACTTATTGACCTTCCGACCGAAATCGCCACTCCAACCTCATTGGTCCTAAAAAACTTACCTTGGCCTAATCTGCTCCTCGGCCATGACTCTGAACTCTTCCCTGGTCATAGTCCTTTCGTGGTAACATATCCTTAAAACCTCTATGTCTTCTTCCATCACTTAACAGGTTAATTGGGAGCTATTTAAATCCCTCCTTTAAGGAATTTGCCTCAGAATTTCTCTGTAAACTCTCAAACCTCATGATTTTTTACACTTTTATTTTAATGGAAGCTTTACTAATGCTATATAGTAATGAATCTGGATGTCAGCTATTCCTTCCTCATTCAAGCCTCTACCTCCCCCAGATTACCTTATTTCACTCACTCGACATTTCCTGAAGCTTAAGATCTCCATATGCCACAAAGAAAATTTATATGAAGAAAAATATATTCAGCAAAATGTTTCTATAAAACAATAAAAAACACAAATTGTGACTGCTTTTTATCAAATGTCCTTATACAACAATCAAAAAGCTTTGATCCCAATTTATCAATAACAATGTGAGAGCGTGATATGTTAATTTAAGATGATGCTATAAAAGTATGTTATGTTAAGCCGCCGAATTTCTGCCAATATTTCCAGTTATAGAATGTTCGTCTTTTCTGGAAATTGGATGTTCACCAAGTAAATGTTCACATCTTCTCTAAGGGATCTGTCATAATGAGTGTATTGGTAATAATATCCTCTTTTTCAAGGATATTTTTTCTTCTTACTTTAATTTTTCTTTTAACTACTGGGGGTAACCACTGGTCAGTGGAATTCAGTATTTATCCACAGAACTCATCCGAGGACGGGACTCGAATCCACAATGCCATGCTAGTGAGATCCAAACAGATCCCCTCAGTTAAGCCAAACCCCTCAACTCATCAAGGCTTGAAATTTAGTCATATTTCCACATATCTTGCCCACCATATTATTGTCTCCAGCCATTGCCTAATACGTGTAATTAGAAAAATTTTCCTATATATTTCATGCCGCAGTACTCATTATCATTAAATCCTTACTGAGCAACCCTCGATTATCAATGTGCTAAAAAATACTTAATTATTTTAAAAGATTCCTTTTTTTTTTCATTTAAATTAGGGAAAACATGCCTATGTTTAAGTTTACGGATGGAGTTTTGTTGTCTTTATTGAAAAAAAGAAAAATAAGACCGAACAATTTTTCTTATAGAGTTATTAGAGAAAATATTAAATCTCAGAACCATTTTCTGTAGCTTTCAAGGTATTCTTTTTTACCTCGGTTTTACTTAAGTAATGCATTATAAATATATTCTATAAATATTAAAATTTCTTAATTCCATATTACATTTCGAATAATATCTTTAGTAATTGATATTACCTTTTCATCTTGTTGTTAAGGAAGCAAAGAATCTCGTTACGTTTCATGTTGTTGTTGAGGAAACGAGGAATCTTGTTTTGTTACATCTCGTGTTATGACAACATTATGAACTCGAGTCTGACGTGGGAGATAGTTGTTTTCATTGCCTTGAATTTTATTTTATTTTCAATTAAGTCGATTGTTCTTTTCATTCATTGAAGTGACAATTTTTTTTTTTATTATTATTAAAGTCTGTTGTTTCGTTTTTCATATCAATAATTGATTTTATGTCCAACGTATTATTGAGTGTTGCTATCTTCTTTTATTTATAAGTAACATTGTAAACGTAGTTCACGCAATAGCAGCGTAGGCAAAGTACATTTCCCACGTCTCATTAAAGAAGGACATAAACAAGAGTAGTAAAAGTCTAATTTGATCGTAAAAGTCAGTCTCTTGACTGTTCCATAGAGAACAATGGGCACTAAATTCAAGGAAGATTTATTTTTATATATTTTGTTTCATCTAACCACTTTATCTTACCTCTCTCTTTCACCCATTCTCACTCATTCGATTTTAGCTAATATTAATTTATTCAACTGTTTGAAATAATTAAGCCTAAATAATGAATTCAGTTACTATTTTTCTTAGAATAATCTTGTCTGAGCCGTGTTTTTTTTTAATTTAATTTACAGTTTTAAGCTTAATTTTTTTTTTTTTTTAATAAAACTTCGCATGTCGCTTTTAAATGTACTACCCTGAACAGATTTTTTTCGAGATATAATATTAACAGCCTTTTCTAAGCAATGCTTGTTTACAATAGGGTGGTTAACATATATATCCCTATCCTCCAGGACCCTAAGTGGTTGAATAGTAGGTGAAAGAATAATAAATAACTAATTCATGAAAGGGAACAGAATAAAAAAATCTATCTGTCCTCGCCANAAAAGAGTGTTTATTGTTTTAAAAGGTATTCTTGATCTAAATAAAGATAACATTATATTTTTTTTAATGAACTGGGGCGAAGCTATACAATTATAAGTGATAAAAAACTGTTAAACTTCGCTCGATTATAATGATATTTATTTATTAAAGCTGAGCACATTTGAGACTTAATTTCACATCCTCAGAGCCCAGAAATCTTAATAATATGATGATAATGAATATCATTATTACCGAGCAAAGTTTAACAGTTTTTGTATCCCTTTTCCACAAAAACCCTAAGGAATTATTTTTGACCGCAGATATTATTATTAGATGTTTTTGTTGGCGTTCGATCAAGGTAGATTAAAAAAAATACAAATTTAAAAAAAATGTGTATTTTTTTAATTTATCACTCCCTCAAAAAGATAAATTGAGATCCTCCCCCCCCCCAAAAAAAAAAAACTATTAATAAGAAATAACTTTCACCGTATAGGTCATACAATTTTAAACAGTTCTAGATTCCTTTAATTATGATTATTGATTTATTTTGATTGTATAGTATATTGATTGAAAAATTCATATTTATTCACCTTTTCTCTCACAGTTCCTAGCGAAAAAAGTTCCCACACTCATATCATATTACATTAATTTCAATCAGCCTCTAAATAACCATATAATTAACCGAGGTTGCCTATTACAATAGGTAATTACAGTAGGTATTTGGTTGCTCAACAACTGTATAAAATATTTGTTTCATTAATATAGATTGGTAGTGTCAATTAATCAACCTTCACAATATAGATTTCTTCTAGTGTGCGCATCGAATGAATTAAATTAATTTACGTCACCGAGTCTGGGCTCCCTCCAAAAGTCTCTTATAGTTGGCGCGGTATTTTACAGAAGCTCTTCAGTTTCCGGGTGCCAAGAAGTCACCACGCCTCCTTCATTCATCTCAGGTCGACACACTCTTTGCTTGCCTTGAAGCCCGTCCACGTATCTCGCACTCATTTATTCCTGCCAAGTTTTCTGGCCATCGAAGTCTCCCAAGCTTGGCGAATTTGATCGTTCTATAGTTTGATGATAACAGAAGTGGAGGTTTCCTCGGGATATATCCCGAGCTGAAATAAAGCTAAAAATTCATCCTACCTCACCAGGTGTCTTTTAATTATTTAAATTTTATTTTATAATTTTTCGTTAAAATACAGAAAACCTGACTTAATTAGCTCTGATAAAGGTCCGCATTTTTGAACCAATCTGAAAATCTGGAGGCACCAAATTCTTAGGTAAGTTAATATTTATTTTTAAATAATGAATTAATTGTGTATGTAATCACACGCTAAATTATCTACAAGCAATGTATTTATTTAAAAAGAAATATAAGGTAGAACGGGAGTCTAATAAATAGCTGATAATATATGCTCCTTCGAGTATAGCTCCATATTCATCTTGGGGGTTTTGACTTGGAGTAAAGTGCGGGGAGTTGGAAAGATTATCGAAGCTAATTTGGTAGTGTAGAGGTCAGCGCGCCTACCCGGAAGTAGGAGACCCAGGTTCGATTCCCGGCTGAGGTAGTAAGATTTTTTTTTCTGGCTCCCTTGTATTTCTTGTAGTTAATATTGATTCTGATAGAGTATTCGCTTGACTTATCCTGCTATAGCAAAAATAATTATAATAATAAGTCAAAGGATGCCATAAACACATTAAAAAACAATTGCGTGCATCTTATTAAATCAAAGATGTACAGAAAATAGGTGATTGATTTATTTCAATACGTTTTTTTTTCTTATTTTTTTTTACAAAACAAGTAAATTCACTTCTGGTACCAATAGGTTCAGGCAACTAAATATGATTTCAGAAGATTTTTCTTCGGGAAAACAAGCTATTTGTGTTAGTACCATGAAGTGACTTTTGAAAACAATTCTCCATCGATCCTACATTGAAGAAGCTATAAATATGGTTCCCCCTAACTTATAGAAGTTTAGTTATTTTTCTAAGCGTCAACAATTTTTTATGTTGATGAAACCAAATTCGGTATTTCAGATTTATTCAGCAAACCATTGGAACCGTTAATGGCAGAAACCAGTCGAGTGAAGGAGAATTTAGAGGAACATATCAATTTAATATTCTCACACTTTCGTTATTACTTTAAGAAAGATATCATCTTAAGCATTGGATTGTAAACATTTTTTAAATTATAATTCATGGTTAATATTTATTGCGTTTAGTATTTTACTCGTGTGCATGTGTGTGTGCGATACACCGGTCACTTGTGTCATTAATCTTATGGGCAAATCGTAATTAGCCGAACCTTTGTATCTGCCGACAATGGAGGTACTAGACTATATATGTATGAGGAGAGAGGTGGGAGAGATCAATGTCCTGCCAACTAAGCAGGAAGGTGAATCGTTATTCGTCCTGTAAATATTTTTGAAATATCATAATAGATAATAATACTTGATAATAATAATATGATATGCATTTGAAATATGTTCTCAGTGATAAATAAACGACTTTCAGTGAGAATCTAGAATGTCAAGTAGGATATAGATTTTTTTTTAAACATAGTGATAATATATTATATATTTTTTTAAACACACTTTAGTGAGTGTTCTGCAACTTAGAGAGTGCGAGAGGAGAGAGAAAGAGAGAGAGAGAAGCGAGGGAAATTTGTATTTAATTTTTCCGGGTTTTAAATCTTTGATTTCCAATTTATAAGTATCTCATGCACCGCTGATGGACATTTGAATAGCTTTTTATAACCTTATGGCTAAGTAATAATAAATATTTAATATTATATACTATAT
>KZ809202.1:72417-94447 GCA_000696205.2 Oncopeltus fasciatus | reverse complement strand
TACATAAATCAAATTTAGCCCCAGAATAAAATAAAAATATAATAAAAAATTCTTCGATAATTAAATTGTTGATTGCAATAAATCAATAAATTGAAATTAAACGATAAATGTCGCTATAAGACGAAAATAAAAGTCTGTTCTGTGACGTCATTTGCTTCCTTCACCACTTCAAGAAACTCGCTGGCTCGTACCTCATTGGTGGGTGCCTCGCCGGTTAGGGACCAAGCTCTTTAGCGGATTGCTATAACCACATGAGAAGAGGTTTGTAGGAGGTTATCCGACACCGAGCTTGTACTTAGCTTTTTGCTTACGAAAGCTATCCCTCTCGTACCGGGAGAGTGCCCTCTGATTGTTCGTCTACGAGAGTCGCGTGGTAACTGAAGCCGCATAGAGAGAGGTAGAAGCTTTGAATCAAGTTAGTGAGTGGCTTCGCGACGGTGCCGATCTAATCTATAATCTTAATCATCCATCACAGGATATTCGAGAGTATCCGCCAATAACGAATGATTAATGATTGGTACCAGTGAGATATCAGAGGTACAACCGCTACATCACTTCCCCCCTAAAGACGGTTTCTTGTACCGTAGGCTTCGTGAGACGCAGGGTGTTTTCCGTCTGTCAGTGGAGGGTTGCTTCTCATGGTTGATGTCCGTTTTGGGGTGTGTTTCTATCTGCGCCCATGGAGTCAATCCTCTCCAAACGCAGGCAAAATTTCCTCCAAAAACTAAACTAAAATTGCTCTGTACTTAACTTTAGACTCCTACACCTTGTACTGGCATTGTAAGAACCCTTGTCATGAACTCAAAAACACAGAAAATGCAAGCATATTTGTGCAAGTGCCAATTTATCTATTGTTATTCTTTTTCTCATACTCAAATGAACGGTGCTGAGGCAAAATGGAGTAATCATTTGAAAACGAGATAAAAGGTGTCTAGCGTTCAGTGAGGGCTAGAATTTCAATTAAAACTAAACCTAATCTTACATTTAACTCTTACCGCCATAGAATATTAAACGTTGCAATTCTAATATATTTCAAAAAGTATGTTTGGAGATGCAAAAAAAAAAAAAAGTCCTTTAAAAATATATTTCATTATGTCTTTCATTTCTTTCGTCTATTTAAAAACCTAGGAATATGACATAGTCATAATTTATAGTATTTACAAATTTTACGAAGGAATCGACGGTTATTCCTTGTGTTCTATTTTTAAACTCCCCGACCCCATTAGCCGAGCTGTAACTAGTACGCCTTGGCTGTTTATTACATTTAAAAAAGAAAAGAACGCCTAATAAATCCCCCTTGATAAATGCTTAAATATTTAATTTAAAATGTATTTTTCGAAAAAATCTTGTATAACGCAAATTCTTTTTAAAAAATGCACTTTACACTATATACTTTATAAATGGTTTTCATAACATTAATAATCAGGATTAAACGTCGATTAATAGTTAAGAAAATATTAACGATTATAAATTCTCTCTTTCGGTGAATTTTTAGTAGTAACGAACTTATCCAACTGTATGAGTAAAAAATATCGAATAACCAGTTAAAATTTAAATCTCCAAAAAGAAAGTTTAAACTACAATAGTGATATAACAGTGTTTGAGGACTGATCATTTTTTTTTTTTTTTTCTCCATGATCAATCTTATTTAGTCTTTCTCCATGTAGTATTTTAGAGTTATGTTATCCCATAAATTTTCATACTTCTTCCTCAACATAATTTCTGAATGAACACCAACAATGCCAAAATATAATTCCGAGAAGATTACTAAGCATACAATGAAATTAAAATAAACTTAACTTTTGACTCCTACACCTTTTGCTGGAATTTTCAGAACCCTCGTCATGAACTCAAAAACTCAGGAAATGCAAGCATATTTGTGCAAGTACACATTTATCTTTTGTTATTCGTTTTCTCATATTATTGGGGAGGAGGGATTCAGCGGATTGTGAAAGAACCCGTGTTTAATCGAATATATATGCGATATATACATATATACATACATATGTATGGAATAATATTGGAGACGGCTGGAAAGGCTCTCCAATAAGGCTGAAGCCCAAGATAGAGCTAGAGTAAAGAGCTGAAACGCTTTTGATTTACAGCGTTTCGATCTGATACTCTGCCAAAGGAAGTAGTGATGGTGAACCCCTCCGCTCCATTTAGCAGTTCCCTTCTTTGCTGGCAGTGGCGCTCATCTCTCCCGGCATATGGCGATTCGCATTCATCCATCCGAACAGTAACGCGAATAGTAATGCATTTAACTCAGATTCATTCTCCTTTAACAGAAAGTTTGTAGGGGCGCCGGGCTAGCTCGTGGGATCCGTTCGGGTCACGCAATCCGCGAAAGCTGCGGGTTCAAATCCCTCCCTGGGCAAGCTTCTATCGATTAATAAAAGCTTGTCTTGAGCCATGGATATTTAGTACTGTAGGATAGCCCCTCTCTCCATAACCCAAAGAGGTTCAAAGGAAGGCTGACACTCATTTTTTAAAAAAATAAAAAAAATAAAAATAATAGAGAAAGTTTGCAGATTCCTCGAATACCTCTGTATTCTGTTATTTGACCCAAGTCTCCTTAGTATCCAGGCATGAACTAATTTTTAGGAATTTTTCTTAACTTACTTTATTATCATATTCATTTATTCAAATGAAATCAAGCCAGCCTTTTTTTATTTAAGAAAGCTTTATGACTCTGCGAGAAATAACCATTTACTGTTAATTACACTGTTAATTAGGAAATAAATTCACTCTATTTTTTTCAGGAATTGTGTTTTTAAATCTTTACTGTTGTATATGATATTTATAAATTCAAGTAATTTCAGTTAATCCCTACTATAAAATAAAAGTTCTAAGGAATATCTTTGCATTCAGTCATGTTAAAGATACATCTCCACTCTTTCCCTGTTCCAATATATGTAAAAGCATAGTATTTTTAATTATTTACTTACAAATTTGTTATTAACACATAATTCACAGATAAACCCCCTACGAGCGGCGAAATTTCCGCGATTCTATGGAAAATCTCTGCATTCAGTTACGTCATAAAGCAAAGCCCATTGCATCGCCTATCCATTCAGTCCAACTCAGAACACAAAAAAAAGTCACTGACAGTGACATCCCTTAAAAGCCACCAAGTGAAGTTACTTGGCCTTGTAATAAATGCAAATGCCCGTTATTAAGACAGGCAACACTTTATCAAGTGTGAACAACCCTCTTACGTATGAAGCCCAATCCTCATCAGCTTGGAGATCTTTAAGTTGTGTATGTTTTCTTCAATTTCTATTCTGTCTCTAACGTTGGTAAATGAACTTAATCTTAGACTTGATGAGCACAGAGCATCCAGTTCTAAACCATAGTTCCTTCTCCCCGTAGCCAGGCATGTTCATGGTTATTCTAAATGACGCTTGTAAAGAAAAATATATATAGAACAACTTATCAATACTTTTTTAGATTTACAACTTAAGATAAGAAAGTGCGAACTTATCCACTATATCAAACCCACCCTCTTATTAATGGTCAGCAATAAGTAAAACCCATTTTTCCCTCCCCATTTTAACTCCTTTTTCACCTGTACTTCTCAGTCCCTTTTCTTCTTCCCCCTGAAGATGGACGAATAGTCTGTGTCCAAAAATTTAATATTATTCTTTTAACAATTAATGCGATTAGATAAGTTAGACTCTCGCTAGTGTGTTGGGAATTTAATAGGTTATCTAACTCGTCCCAGTGGTATAATGGTTTAGAATACCGGCCCGGATAGCAGGAGATCCAGGTTCGAGTCCTGGCTGGGATAGATAGATTTTATACTCCATTACCTCGCATTAATTATTTAAAATTTACGTGGGATAATAAACAACAACTAAATTAATATTTATAATATTATTCTTTGTTTGTTCTGTTTTTGTTAATTCTATACTTTTGTTTATCCCTCTCTTCATATTTATATATCGACTAGGCTAAAATTATGGACTATAAGAATTTCACCCCTCTTTACTAATTCTGTATCTTCCAATAATATCTTCATGGTTTCGGGGTGTAGTGTCCTTCCTTCCTTAGCCCAACCCCCTACCTGTCACTCATCTATTATGTCCACAAGAACTTCTATAGTGGATAATCTTTTTTTGAATAGTTTCTGTCACAACAATAGATTATTATCTGTGATTCCAAGCCTACTAAATTCTTCTTTCATCTGCTTGAGGTATCATCCAAGACTCTCCAAGTTGTATACAAGGACTTGCTTGTCACACCTTATTGGACCTGTTCTGATCACGTTTCCATTGAATCTTGGACATCTTTTCCTTCTTTCCGTTTTTCATATAATTCCTTACATGATATTAATGTGTACTTTCCTTATACCCCATTCTTGGGCCATGACCCTCCTTCAAGAAGCATTCTTTCTTTGGTCTTCCAGAGCTTTTCTAAGTTCACTAGATCTGCTGTTCCCACTGTTTCGGAGCGCATAATGCCCAGTTTGAAATGAATGGAGAGACTTTTATTGTAAATGTGTTTAGGGACTAAGCTTAATCTTTCCAATCAAAGTCTCCTATTTTCCATGGCCTTAATTCTTCAATTTCTTTCAATTCTTTACTTTATTGATATGACCCTGAAAGTATAATCGCAAGCTGTCCTTCCTATTTCATAATGTTTATTGATAATGCTCTTAGCCTCCGCATTCAGTTATATTAACTTACAAAATTTTTTAATTTTTAATCTCCCCTGTATCGCCTATTATTTCAAGAATCAAATTTATTTGACCCCATAGTATAAACGTAATAAGTTATTCCTATTAGACAATATTTAGTTCTTTTTTTTTTATTACCACTGTATTAATTATTTTATTGACCTTGCACTTCCCCGGTATTCACACAGTTTTCAGAAATTATTTTTGTAAATATTACTAAGTTTATGTTATAAGTATCTGGTATGACATTATATTTTAAAGTATATTTTTGTATAAATCAATTTCTGTATAAATATGAACTTTTTAAAACATTCCCAACTTTTGTTTTAAGCCTAATTTAATTCATGATATCGTGAACTACAGTGCACACTGAATATCTCTCAGTCTTTAACAGCGTTATCAATGAAAATTACAATTTCTGATGAATAAAGACAATGGAAATTATTCGTAATTTTCTCTTAAGCTATTTTGCTCTGTTTTAATTTCCTCTCTTAATTTTTTTTTATTCGCAGAAATTTATTTTTAAACTGATAAACTTAAAAAATAATTTCCGTTGTTCATTACTTTTATGAAACTAAATATATTGTTTTTTTTATAATGCTCGGTTAATTATTTTATTCCTTGTTTATTTTTAAGACTAGAGTAGCCTGCTTTTAAATGAAAAAAAAGTTTTCTCAAATATTTATATGAATTAATGTTTNCTTCGGAAAGGGCCTGCTCTGCAAGGTACTTGATGGAAGCCTCTGCCATAAAGAAGCTGGAGTCTGCAATATTTAGCGCTCTAGCCAGTAGAAGTAGGGCAAAGTAAGCACATGACCATCTTCGGAAAGGGCCTGCTCTGCAAGGTACTTCATGGAAGCCTCTGCCATAAAGAAGCTGGAGTCAGCAATATTTAGCGCTCTAGCCAGTAGAAGTAGGGCGACGGAAGACCTACTTTCGGAAAGGACCTATTTTTTACCGTGCTTTATTAAAGCACCCGCTCTAATGAAAATGAAGTTAGTATAAATTCTCAAACATTTTATAGATTTTCTTAATTTCACCAAAGATTAATTATAGATTTATACTGTAGGTATGAATATCTTGCCAGATAGATATTATGTCCCATATCGCAGAAAAGATAGAGGTAAAGAAGTAAAATTGATCGTTTGTGGCGTAGCACAAAGGATCTGTTGTGGACAACACACCGGCGCCGCGGGTTGAGCTTCTCTATCCGCAGGTTTTCACCGAATCATATTACACCGTTATTAATAAATATCTGTTCACTATTATAGGCGCTTAAAAACTCTTTAGATGGTTCCATGGAGATAATAACAAGAAAACATATTTTGTGCTAATAATTGTATAAAATTTATAAGATGTACTACTCAATCGACTTTTTATTGCAGTATAAATCCTCAGCTAGATGTATATATTCTTTGAAGAACTTGCTTCCTGAGGACCATTCCTATTTTGAGAGAATACAATTGTGTTCACTCAAGCGTGTAAAAACTCCTGAACTAACGTTTATTTTTAAATTTTCTTCTCCATTACTGACATAAGAAAAAAATTCTGCCCAGTTTGATGAGAGCGAAGCACTCAATTTGAATGGGACATTGTTCCATACACTGCCAACGAAATTGAGGTTGGCGCAAAAAGCCAGGATCAGCTGTAGAGGCAGTCAGGAAGTTGCGGCTTGACCTTGTCAGATTTCTTTTCTACGTCAATAAAAGAAACAGTTTTTGCTTCTAATTCTCGGGCTTCTTGAGCTGTCTGAACCCGTGAAACACGACCCTGAGGGGTTCCTTTCACGAGAACAGAGGACTTTTTTTCTATTTATTTATTTTTATTTTTTCCTTTCCTAGCAAATAAATAAATTAGATTAAGTACTTTACACAGAAGGCTTAAGTAAATAATTGGTTCACTTTAATTGACTTCTTATTCTTATTTACTCAATTTTTTTAGGTAAACTGTTCTACCGTTTGACTTCATTGAATAAATTCAAGGAATTGTTTATTATCCAGTTATTAAGTTAAGATATTGTATTTAGATGAAGGTAATGATTGAGTTTTGGTTGAAAAATTTTGAATAAAAACATATTTTTCCTTAAAGCTGTAATTATTACCTTGTTTCTGTCTTAATGCCGTATTTATAGCCTTATTAAAAACTGAGTAACAGAAAANCCCTGTATCGCCTATTATTTCAAGAATCAAATTTATTTGACCCCATAGTATAAACGTAATAAGTTATTCCTATTAGACAATATTTAGTTCTTTTTTTTTTATTACCACTGTATTAATTATTTTATTGACCTTGCACTTCCCCGGTATTCACACAGTTTTCAGAAATTATTTTTGTAAATATTACTAAGTTTATGTTATAAGTATCTGGTATGACATTATATTTTAAAGTATATTTTTGTATAAATCAATTTCTGTATAAATATGAACTTTTTAAAACATTCCCAACTTTTGTTTTAAGCCTAATTTAATTCATGATATCGTGAACTACAGTGCACACTGAATATCTCTCAGTCTTTAACAGCGTTATCAATGAAAATTACAATTTCTGATGAATAAAGACAATGGAAATTATTCGTAATTTTCTCTTAAGCTATTTTGCTCTGTTTTAATTTCCTCTCTTAATTTTTTTTTATTCGCAGAAATTTATTTTTAAACTGATAAACTTAAAAAATAATTTCCGTTGTTCATTACTTTTATGAAACTAAATATATTGTTTTTTTTATAATGCTCGGTTAATTATTTTATTCCTTGTTTATTTTTAAGACTAGAGTAGCCTGCTTTTAAATGAAAAAAAAGTTTTCTCAAATATTTATATGAATTAATGTTTTCAAAAAAATATTACCCAGCAAGCAAAAACAATCAAATGTATTAAATTATTTTTGTATGATTGAATCATGTTTCATATGATTTTTCAATGATCAGGAATTAATTTAATGTTCTTAGCTAAATTCATTCTCATTTTTAATTTGTCTATTGTGAATTTATCCATTTAATTTTGTTTTTTTGAGACGGCTATTTATAAGAAAGGAAACAAATATATATGATTCAAGCGAATTATTTTAGTGTTAGTATACACTGTTACACAAAATTTGTACCCACCCCCAAAATTAGGGAGGTTTACAATTTTTATTAAACATGATAAACTAATTCAGATTATTTTTGGGGAATGTTTGAATGGCCCACTTAATTTTGTTATAATATGAACTCTTGAATGCTGTGGTAAATATTCCTGAGATATCCCATTCGTGGATAGTAAGGTCTGAACCGAGGACGAAATTTAGAACAAATGCAAATATTTAATGTTATCGTGTTGACTACGAAGGCTGCTATGTTCTTATAACCTCATTTCTACATGGTTTTGCTCTTGCAATCAAAAGAAAATAAATGTTCAGAAGTTTTCTCTTAAATTTAATTTTTAATTTAATGTTTTCATCAAACACACGCACGAAAAACAAACAAAAAAACATCTTTCTTCGCCGCTCACCTTGTGATATTATAGAATGGACAAATGGTTCATATTTACACATATTTTATTTTCTTGTTCCTATGCATCCTATATATAAAGTTTGTTGTAAAATTAGGATCTAGTTCGCAATTTATTCAAATAATTTATAAATTATTGATAATTAGTTCACCAATTTAATGTAAAATAAATAACATAGTCAATACTGATTCTGGTTTAATTTAAAATTAATGAAGAGATAGGAACATTCTCATAAATTAAGTAATTTGAAATAAACCCCTTGAAAATGATCGAAAGATCAAAACATGTGACATGTGAGGGAAGAAACTAATGACATCAAGAAATAAAAGTGATTATTCACATTTGAATTAATTACAACCTGGTTTCTAATTTGGCTAAACATATAAATGTTTCATTTATTAATTTAAAATTTATATATATATATATANATAAATATATATATATTTATATACCATAAATGCCATAAATACTACTAAATAATTCTATGGAATTATTGCAACATGATGACAAAGATAAATCATTAGAAAATAAAGAATGGGATTACGTACAAGGGGATAATGGTAAGGGCAGTTTAGCTTACCCTTTGGGCTCGGAAACGTTCGGGGGAAAAAAATGCGGCCCTTTTGATGTGAAAGGCGGCGAGTCTTTGAAGAATTAGTGTAACTATGAACACTGGTTGGCATTAATACAACTATTAGTCACACGAATGTGCTCCTCTCAAATCATATTGACTCAACCTTCGCCATTACCTCCCAGCTGACAATTTTTTTTTTTTTTTAATTTCGAAAATTCCCTTTCTATGACTCTTCTGATCAGCCTTGTAGTTGTACAGGCTATTGAAGATCTTTGAAATTTCTCATAATTCAGCTACAGGAGAGAAGAATAGGCGTAAAAGGTATGACCACTTGACGTTACGCTAGACTGCCTGGGAAGGATTATGTTGAATGCTATTTTCCTTAGTAAGATCCACGTATTTCATTTAAAATGGTAAAAAATTAGAAAATAATACTGCTGAAACCTCTCAATGTTTTACAATAACTCTTCCATTTTATTTTTACGTGCCTGTTTTAGATGGTTCTTCAGATGTAGAATAGAATATTTACAGATATCTAAAATACATATCCACCTAGTCTCAGAGAGCATGTCTACAAACAATCTATTTGTACTCGCATTTGGAGTTCTTTCAAATTTCTCTTTATTTAGCTTTATGGGTGGAGGAAACAGACCTCCCTAATTACGAAATCAATTTTTCTAGTTGGACATTGGTTGGCCGTCGAGTTTCGGCCAGGATCAGAAAAAAAAAATACTCCAAAATTATTGGGTAATTATATTATTATTATAATGAGGTAAATTATAATGAAATTATTGTCGACGTTTCGACTTAACTTGTAAGTCATCAGGGCGATAGTGTTGTCTGGAGAGGTCTCTGAGGGAGGTTTATGGTCACATCTCAGAGTCCAGAACTAAACTGGTTTAGTGGCAGTTTAGTTTTCCAGGAGATCTCTCCAGACATCACTATCACCCTAATGACTTGCAAGCTAAGTCTAAACGTCGTCAATAATAAAATAATTACCCAAAAATTTTTGGAGTATTTTATTTTTCTGATCCTGGCCGAAACCCTGACTAATTTCTCCAGTGAGATCAATTTATATTTTACCATAATTAAAGTATTGTAATGATTGCCACTATACATGACTCTTTCATGGCAAAAGGTCAAAACTCAGTCACACATGGAGTTCTTGGTCTCCACTAGTTTTAGGTAGTCTGACTGTAAACAGTTTGGTTTTACGGTTTTTTTTTTACAAAAATAAATAAATAAAATGTGGCAATCATTTGGTCTTAGCGTGACCCTTTTATCGAGGAGGAACAAGAGTCAGTCAGACATGGATTTCTGAAATCTTTACCTATTTTTAAAATTTTAGGGGAGGTGAAGAGTAGACACCCCTTTTAAGAAAGTAAATTTTTTATTTTACCTAAAGTAAATTATTGTAATCACTACTCTATGCGTTACCTTCTTGTCAGACATGGTGTTATGAGCCTCCATCCAGTCTTTGATACAGTGGGGAGATGAAATAGGTTTTAAATTAAACATAAATAGAGTATAATTATTTTATTATTTTTTATGTTCTCGCCTAATCCTCTTAGTTTTTGGAAGGGTGGTTGGTCAGGTAGGTGAGTGGGTATGCCACTACTTTATTATAGCAATAAAGGTCGTACCATTTGGCGGATCATGATTAATGTAAGAAACAGAAACAAACATTGCTACGATTCAGGGAAGTATCATTTTGGGACAAAAATAGAGCAGGGAGAGATCGAGAGATAAATAGAAAATCGATCAATGGGAGGGGTTCTTCGGAGTGGAGCATAAATAGAAATATAGATTTCTTTCCTATTTATTGTTTCTTGAAGGTTTCCGATTCATATTTAAGATTCACTCAAAAAATATCCGTCAAACAAGAGCTGTGCAAACGAGTCAGATTTCCTTACTTTCACGAAAGCTTGACGTAAAAAAGATTAAATGACTGATTTGACTTTAGAAGTCAGAAAGGGTTATGTACTTAAGCTGCAAAACCACTAAGCTTTAGGCTGGCTTGGAAGGATGAAAGAATATAGCTCAGATTCATGTTAGTTATATTAGTAAATCTTCCTTAATAAATATTTTTCATAGAAATGCAACGTTAGACAATTATATTTTATGTTCTGTACCCTGAGAATAATTGCAAATGCGTATCCAATTCATCCCTTCACCACGATCTTAGCATCCCTTTTGTACAAGGCTTCATTTCTTCACGCTTCACCCTTTTCCACAGTAAACTGCCATACTAATCCACTAGCACAGACCATGTCTTCCAACACCAACCCCTACAACCCTCCCCGTCGACTCAAACGAAGATGGCCCCCGTGACCTCCTGGGGACATTGTAAATAATTTGAGAGTTGTGTCATTGGTCACCTTCTCTCCTCATGTGATTGACATCGAATGTCATTTTTACTTCATTGTGATCAAATTAAAAAATGTTTTATTTAACAGAATGTAATAAATAAATAAAAGTTTAATAATAATTTATGTTCTGTAAATATTTTCCGTATACAAATAAAAATGAAAAAATTATGATTATAAATTTAGGCCTTCTTCTAAACACCCACTCCCCTCTTTCGATTAAAATAAAAACTCTATTCATTCATTGTTTTGAAATATAAAGCAAAAATACTGAATTAAGCTCCTATATGTTAAAAAGAAAAGGCCCAACCCAACACTCGAATCTACATTCTTAANAACATTTTTTTATTTATCTTTTGCTCTTGTGAATAAATAAAGTTTTGTTTTACTTAAATTTTATTAAAATTGCATAATTTATTTAAAAGGTCTTTTGTAGTTTAAAATTTCTCTTCCATCCTTATGAAATATAATATTGTAATATGTAATATTGCTTTATTTTATTCTAGCATGTGTACTCATATGGTTTTGAGGTTTCTTTAAATATTTCATATATTATCATTATTCATTTATTACTCGATAAGCTCTATGTGAATGGATATTTGTTAGTTTATAAGCTCTAGCTCACCATTGGCAAATTTACATTCAAGCAATAGTTTAACGATAACAGGTTTTGTCTCAAGATATTCTTTATCTCAAATGCCTGGTCAAAAGGATACGCAGGCTTCCCACCTAAAGGAAAAACAGGGAGCCAACCTATTCTAGGAGGAGCAGTATGTGATTAGCTTTCTCCTAAAGATCGACGACGAAACTCTAGACTCCTTTAAAGAAGCAGATCATTGGCAGATCAAAGACAGAGATTGAGGTCGAGCTAATTTCCGCTTGAAGAGTACTCTAAGTTCGATGATCTGGAAGTAAGAGAAAATGTCTCACTGAGGGGTTGATTGAGGCCATGGAAGAACGACTTTCGAAAATTGCCTCAATAATATCTTCTATTCATTTTTGAAGATTTCATTTGGTACCTCAAAAAAGACCCCAACCGTCTTTGAACAAAAACAAACTGATTGCCAATTGTTCCAACAGAAGCATTTTGTTTTATAACTTTTCTTTAATTTACATATTATATTATATACGCTTATTTTCGTCTGAAAATTTGAGTGTATCAAAAGCATAAATAGAAATAAAATAAATAATTTTTAAACAAGATATTTGTGAAAAATAAAATTGAAATTTTGGATGTACAAGGGCGTCATTATTTAATTCGAGTATTGATCGTCTCAGGCCAACTTCACCAAAGAATTTGAATTTTTTTATAACAAAAACTGAATGCATTCGTAAATAACAGTTCCATCTTCAGAGTTCAGGAATCTTCCAGACGAGATAAAGTCCATCACTAGAATCTCGCCCTATAGTTTTAGACCGATGTTGGTCTTAAATTTAAATACTTCAAATCAAGATATTTGAAAAGTAGAACAACTTTTAATATAGTCGTTTTTAGCTATTTAAATTTTTTCAAGTATACATTGTAGATTATTAACCTGAAACAATTGCGAGAAAAAACTTTAATAATTAAATATTATTTTTCACATTTCATTCTGCTATTGTACATTTTTAAAAAATCATTGGAATACGATTTATCATAACTAATCAACGATTTGATATCCAATAGAATAGAATTGAAGCCGAAAGCATTTTTTTTTTTTTCATATTTCCATCACACATCTATTTTCAAAACATATCATCATAAGTGCAACACTTAATACTTTCTAACAATTTTTAGTGCAAGGGAACAGAATAAAAAAGCTAACTGTCCCAGCCAGGACTCGAACCTGGATCTCCTACTATCCGGGCCGGTGCATTTTTCATTTATACTACCGAGACAAGTCTGATAAGTTATTAAATTCCCCGCACTATAGCTGGCTGGGTCAGTTCGAATTTTTATTCTGTTCCCTTGCACTAAAAATTGTTAAAATTTACGTGGGATTAAATACCACAGAAAATATTTACAAAATTAATACTTTCTGTTTNTACATAAATCAAATTTAGCCCCAGAATAAAATAAAAATATAATAAAAAATTCTTCGATAATTAAATTGTTGATTGCAATAAATCAATAAATTGAAATTAAACGATAAATGTCGCTATAAGACGAAAATAAAAGTCTGTTCTGTGACGTCATTTGCTTCCTTCACCACTTCAAGAAACTCGCTGGCTCGTACCTCATTGGTGGGTGCCTCGCCGGTTAGGGACCAAGCTCTTTAGCGGATTGCTATAACCACATGAGAAGAGGTTTGTAGGAGGTTATCCGACACCGAGCTTGTACTTAGCTTTTTGCTTACGAAAGCTATCCCTCTCGTACCGGGAGAGTGCCCTCTGATTGTTCGTCTACGAGAGTCGCGTGGTAACTGAAGCCGCATAGAGAGAGGTAGAAGCTTTGAATCAAGTTAGTGAGTGGCTTCGCGACGGTGCCGATCTAATCTATAATCTTAATCATCCATCACAGGATATTCGAGAGTATCCGCCAATAACGAATGATTAATGATTGGTACCAGTGAGATATCAGAGGTACAACCGCTACATCACTTCCCCCCTAAAGACGGTTTCTTGTACCGTAGGCTTCGTGAGACGCAGGGTGTTTTCCGTCTGTCAGTGGAGGGTTGCTTCTCATGGTTGATGTCCGTTTTGGGGTGTGTTTCTATCTGCGCCCATGGAGTCAATCCTCTCCAAACGCAGGCAAAATTTCCTCCAAAAACTAAACTAAAATTGCTCTGTACTTAACTTTAGACTCCTACACCTTGTACTGGCATTGTAAGAACCCTTGTCATGAACTCAAAAACACAGAAAATGCAAGCATATTTGTGCAAGTGCCAATTTATCTATTGTTATTCTTTTTCTCATACTCAAATGAACGGTGCTGAGGCAAAATGGAGTAATCATTTGAAAACGAGATAAAAGGTGTCTAGCGTTCAGTGAGGGCTAGAATTTCAATTAAAACTAAACCTAATCTTACATTTAACTCTTACCGCCATAGAATATTAAACGTTGCAATTCTAATATATTTCAAAAAGTATGTTTGGAGATGCAAAAAAAAAAAAAAGTCCTTTAAAAATATATTTCATTATGTCTTTCATTTCTTTCGTCTATTTAAAAACCTAGGAATATGACATAGTCATAATTTATAGTATTTACAAATTTTACGAAGGAATCGACGGTTATTCCTTGTGTTCTATTTTTAAACTCCCCGACCCCATTAGCCGAGCTGTAACTAGTACGCCTTGGCTGTTTATTACATTTAAAAAAGAAAAGAACGCCTAATAAATCCCCCTTGATAAATGCTTAAATATTTAATTTGAACAAAAACTTGTTCCTTTCATAAAGTGATGCAAAATATGACTGCAAAGTACTGTCGAAATTATTACATTGTCTTGAGTATGCAACTAAAAATAGGCCCACATAGCTGTTTATTTATCTAAAAGTGATTTTCCCCATACTTCATTATCAATGTTTACTTTATAAAAAAGATAATGGATAATCTCAGGAAGAACTGTGTGAATAACGACTAATTTCACCCAGCATGTTCCGGAAAGAGATATGGACTAGATTATACTTATCAGAACAAACATTTCTAGAAATCACTTTTGTATAGAATTAAGTTCACAAACACGAATGATATAGATTGGCTGCGAGATATAGCAGGACTTTGTTAGTCCGAGTCATACAGATATGATATAACAAAAACAAGAAAAAAAAAATAGAAAGCCCCACGTTTTTTAGACACCCATGGTACTCGAAAGACTTTTATTTCTTGATAAAAACCTGCCAGGGCGGGAATTGAACTCCCAGCGCTAGACTTGGGGTAGTTGCGAATTGAGCTTAAGGTTCTGGTCTACCTCCTTCAGCAAAATGCATCTTTATTTTTTCAAATGCATACATGCATGTATCAGCCGTCCGATTAGTCTGAGGCTCTTGAGTCAGCCTTCATCAGGTGCTTTTAGTAGCCGATCAGGTGCTACAAACTGCCGATAACCGATAGTTTCATCAGAAAATTAATCTTAGTAATTGCGCTTAATGAGAAAATAAATTTTCACTTTGGTTGAAACTGGAATAAAATATAATACGGACTAAACTGTATGACTGAATAGATGTGTTCAAGACGACAGCCAATTGTCCACTGACTCGTTAATCCCTTCTCTCTCGTTTGTAGGCAAAAGGTAAACACAAGTGTACCGGCTAGACGTAAACAATACTAGTTACAATTGTTTATCACTCTTAAAGAAAACAATAAAAGTTACAACTGGAATTTTTTTAAATTAGAACAAAATTTGTTTTTTATTTCATCTAAGAAAACTTTATTTGAGAAGAAATTATTGTTTTAATTTCCAACAATAATTGAGCGGCCGAAACAGGAAGGTTTCATGTCGAAAAATCAGTAGTTCCAGAATTTTGTATTAATATTTTTCTTTTCTTAATAGTAAAAATTGTGTGGTAATTTCAAATTGATTAATATGAAATATCGATTAAGATTAAAAGAAATATGATTACCTCCAATATGTTAATTGTTTCAGGAAATCGAAGCAATTTAAATTGTCCTTATAGATTTTTTACATTTATTATATTTACCATAGTGACAACATTTAAGAAAATTACTCTTCATTATAGCACCTATATAGCTGTTTTTAAAAAATTGTGTAGGTTTAATATTCAATAATTTTAGCAATTATTGGGAATTTACTCACTTTTAAATTTAAATTTCAAACCCAACTAAAGATATAGAATGTTTTGCGGTCGGTTTAATATAGAATAAAGTTGTAAATATTTTAATTTACAAATAAAATAATGTGATAATTTTTTACATATTAATTAACATATACGAATATATAACACTAATATTGCTTGTAATATTCCATTTTCGTTTACCATTGTTATTAATAACAGAAATTTCTATGTAAATTATATAAAATTTTTTCAAATTTTTATATTTGAATATTTATAAGCTTAATCCATATTAATTTAAATTCACACCATTCTTTAACATATTTGTTTTTTTGTTTTTTAATATTCATGAATATTTATTTATCTATTTATTGATCTCAGTGACTTTTAATGCCATTAAGAATTGCTTAATGGTTAATTCTTCCTTGAGTTATTACATGAATTCATTATTGAACTGCTCGTCGTCTTTTACCTGGCAAATGTTTAATAGTTCATTATCCTCTTTTTCTCAAATTCATTATCCTCATTTTGAATTTAGTTTTAAAAAATTAGAATAATTTTCTCTCTTTCTCTCTCTATTCATCTCTTTTTTCTCATCTCTTGTTTCTACTAAGTTTCTCATGATACAAGAAATTTTTTCGGATACTTTATTTTTTGTTTACACTGAGTTAAACTTGCAGAATCATGTGAGCTAATTAATTAATTAATTCAAAATTATGCTATTTCTTATTTGTAAGGTTTTCCAATTATCATTCATATAAACATAAATCCATCGCATATATCAGAAGTTATTATAGTTACGCAAAGTACTCTTTAATTTTATACATGCATTTGCCATAGAACCGAAAGACAAACGCGCTGTTGCTATGATGTATATATCTGCAGGCACGAAAAGCGATTTCATAGATTTATTTGTATTGTTTAAAGCACAGATATTTACTTTAAATTAACACTGTATAACCTATATATAAATATATATATATTTATATACCATAAATGCCATAAATACTACTAAATAATTCTATGGAATTATTGCAACATGATGACAAAGATAAATCATTAGAAAATAAAGAATGGGATTACGTACAAGGGGATAATGGTAAGGGCAGTTTAGCTTACCCTTTGGGCTCGGAAACGTTCGGGGGAAAAAAATGCGGCCCTTTTGATGTGAAAGGCGGCGAGTCTTTGAAGAATTAGTGTAACTATGAACACTGGTTGGCATTAATACAACTATTAGTCACACGAATGTGCTCCTCTCAAATCATATTGACTCAACCTTCGCCATTACCTCCCAGCTGACAATTTTTTTTTTTTTTTAATTTCGAAAATTCCCTTTCTATGACTCTTCTGATCAGCCTTGTAGTTGTACAGGCTATTGAAGATCTTTGAAATTTCTCATAATTCAGCTACAGGAGAGAAGAATAGGCGTAAAAGNAATAAATAAAATAATAATAAAAAGACCTATGCCAAAAATTTGGCTACAAGATGGTACATTTATAGTTGATTAGTTACTCTTGGTATCATTAGAAAAGGGTATGACTTAACCACGAAAATAAGGTCTTAGGTGTTATCTGCGATATTCAGTAACTTACAAGAACCTTTTTACTTTAATTGAAGAAGCTTAATCCAAATCACAACAATGTTTTATAAGAATACATTTATAAGAAAAAAATAAACTCTTCCAATTTATATTAAAAATAAAGCCATTATTTATGTTTATGACGGAAAAGACCTTGAAGTTATTACACACACAAACAAAACACCTACTTAGATTTAATCTGAATATGTCATCCTTGATTTACTTTAAATTTGTGTGTTTTATATATGTTAGCCTTGGAAGACTTGATCTTCTAAATACTCCCTTAGTAGTGAACAAACAAGTTCCGGTCTGACAAGGGACCTTTCACCGAACCAAGGTTAGTGATGGGCCAGTCCTCCGAAGAAATCATCGATAGCACAGAAGCGAAAACAAGCGTGACTGCTTGTTGCGTTGGGGCTACGCTATTACGCCTCTTCATAATACACTGGAAGAATTAAGCTCTTATTAAGGGAAGCATCAGGTCAGATCCTCCCGTTAGTCAAGCAAGCCGTCGTCTAACGGGATCCGAGCAGAGAGGTAGGATTTTTCATCTTTTGGCTTCTTCATCTCGGAAACTTAAAGAAGATTGCTACTTTGCAAATAATTTAGCCATTCCGATTGATCATGAACCAATCAGGAACGATTCCTTCTAAAGACCAATCATTGAGTTAATCAACTACAGATTCGACGATCGACTCCTAAGAAGACTCGATTCTAAGAAGGTTCTGATCAAACCTGACTCACATTCTCATCAGAAGATATACAAAATATTGCCATTAATGTTTGCCATGAATATTTTTGGATGAACAGAAATATAAATAAATAAATATATATATATTTATATACCATAAATGCCATAAATACTACTAAATAATTCTATGGAATTATTGCAACATGATGACAAAGATAAATCATTAGAAAATAAAGAATGGGATTACGTACAAGGGGATAATGGTAAGGGCAGTTTAGCTTACCCTTTGGGCTCGGAAACGTTCGGGGGAAAAAAATGCGGCCCTTTTGATGTGAAAGGCGGCGAGTCTTTGAAGAATTAGTGTAACTATGAACACTGGTTGGCATTAATACAACTATTAGTCACACGAATGTGCTCCTCTCAAATCATATTGACTCAACCTTCGCCATTACCTCCCAGCTGACAATTTTTTTTTTTTTTTAATTTCGAAAATTCCCTTTCTATGACTCTTCTGATCAGCCTTGTAGTTGTACAGGCTATTGAAGATCTTTGAAATTTCTCATAATTCAGCTACAGGAGAGAAGAATAGGCGTAAAAGGTATGACCACTTGACGTTACGCTAGACTGCCTGGGAAGGATTATGTTGAATGCTATTTTCCTTAGTAAGATCCACGTATTTCATTTAAAATGGTAAAAAATTAGAAAATAATACTGCTGAAACCTCTCAATGTTTTACAATAACTCTTCCATTTTATTTTTACGTGCCTGTTTTAGATGGTTCTTCAGATGTAGAATAGAATATTTACAGATATCTAAAATACATATCCACCTAGTCTCAGAGAGCATGTCTACAAACAATCTATTTGTACTCGCATTTGGAGTTCTTTCAAATTTCTCTTTATTTAGCTTTATGGGTGGAGGAAACAGACCTCCCTAATTACGAAATCAATTTTTCTAGTTGGACATTGGTTGGCCGTCGAGTTTCGGCCAGGATCAGAAAAAAAAAATACTCCAAAATTATTGGGNATACAATATATAATACAATTATATGTATGTATATATAAATTATTATAATAATTGAACTTGTGAATATCACAATGTAAATAGTAGGAGACTTGCTAATAAATATCCTTAGCAAGAGGGCACTTCTCATGACTTCTCATGAAAATTCTCACTGTGGATGTGTTTTGTAGGGCTATCTATTCATAACTGAATGTTTACATTTCATATTTGTATGCATAAATGTATTAGTATTAATAAATTAGTATGTATAGTACATACACCTGAAATAAACTTCTCTTTTATGAATACTTTTAGAAAAACTGAGTGACAGACAGACTTTCCAGATTTTTAAAGCTTAATAAGAATAACAATTGACCTTGAGACTCCATTTAAACGGGCGAACTTTTTTTCTTTAATATACTCATTGAATAACGCAATCACTTGCGACACGAATTGGCGACACATTATTCATTATTCTTATATTGTAGATAAAACGCCTCCCATGAAAACAATAAGTAATTGCGTCCTTTGAATTGTTTGATACATGTCTTCCTGTTTGATACATCTTCAAGGACAGACAAATTTCCACGCACATGCACATTTTATTTATGTACTAAACTTTTATCTTAACGAGGATTGTGCATTTGTGCATGCAGGCCTGTTATTTTTAATGAATTTCCAGGTCGTTCAGTATCCCTTGCTATTGGATAGCAATGGCCGTCCATCATAAGGATTCTTCGATGTCTCGAAACCCTTTGAAAGTTGTTGCCAATTTGACGTAATGACAAATAAATCGAGTAATTTATTCAATTTAGCATCCATAATTTATTCTTAGCATTTTCCTACGTTCTACATTTTCATTGCCCGTTGTAGAATCTACAGTATCTATAAGCTAATTCCGTTTCCAAGACCAATAATATTGATCTGTTTTAATCTTCACATTCAAATTTAGAAAAAAAAAAATTCAAATTCATTAATTCCATTCATTAAATAACAGTAAGCTGTAGCTATTAATCAAGCTATGCTTTTTTAGAAACTTTTAAAAAACGATTCCCCAGATGGATATTTATAAGTTCGCCGAAGAGATCCCATCAATCACCACGGCTCTGCGGGTTCGAGTCCTTGTCCTAGGCAGGCTTTTATTGAGTTTATAACTCAGCTTTATAAGCTTGCCTGATACCATGAATGTTTAGAGTGGATGGATACATATAGATGGCTTATTTCTAAATGACTCTAAATGGTTGAAAGATAAATTTAANGGCGATTTTAGTATTGAACCACTTAACGAAAACCTTTCTTTTTTTCCTTGCGATAACTTTTTTCTAAGAGATTCAATAGAATTTTTTTTTTTTTTTTTTTTGGATCTACCTTGACCGAACCCCAACTAAAATCATCTAGTAATAATATCTACAGTCAAACAACTCTCCTTTTGGATAATTAGTTTTATTATCGGAGTAAAATTTGTCTAAAGCCTTCAATAAATGATTTTCTGTCCAACATTTTATTAAATGATGCTATCTATTTTATTTATAAGTAACTTTGTAAACGTACATCACGTTATAGCAACGTAGGCAAAGTACATTTCCCACGTCTCATTAAAGAAGGACATAACAAAAAAGGCAACGATGACCTGAGATGTTTGTTGCCAATAAAAAATCAAAAACCAAAAACCATAACAAAAAAATTGTAAAAGTCTTATTTAATCGTAAAAGTCAGTCTGTCGACGATTCCAGAAAGAAGAGTGGATGTAGCGTACTAAATTTAACGTAGATATACGTTCATAAATTTTGGTTACGATTACCGTTAATTTGGTTTTTCTAGTTTAAAAAGAGAGGGGTTTGTTCTACCTCCCTAATTACACTACTAAGTAGTTACCTTATCGGAAGATATATTATTTCAGATTAATTTTTCAATTTCAGGCATACTTAAAAACCTGGTGGTTCGTTCATTTTAAGTAACACTGAAAGTGGAAGATTTAATTAATTAATAGAGCACTCACAATGAGTTTTACAGTAAGGATACATTTAAGGATAGTTTTAAGTGTTAGTCTCCCTTTCAACCACTTGTGTGGTCATTGAGGGAGGGGCTATCTACAGGTTGCCACCCCATTTTAAACAATGATGGCTCAGGAGGAACTGATAAACATCCTTATCCTTCATAAGACTTGCAGAACGCAGTAAAGACTAAATGCTTTATAAAATGCACCTTTTTAAACCTACCACTCCATCTTAATTGCATATGTACTGCTGTTACATTCGGAACATTCACTTCTAGCACACGTTTCTCGCTGTCGCACTCTTGTGCGTTTTGAATTTTCCCAACAATGTAACCTTAAGACCATTACTCCACTAGCTTTTCATTAGATTAATAAATAGTGACTTAATGTCAAGAACTAAATGGCCACATACAAACTAGATTTCACAGAGAAATCAACGTAACAAAGCAACAAACAGTGGGTTGTCACTGTAAAGTAAGGAAATTTGAGTTTTAATTTTTCTACAAGGTTTTAACTCATAGCCTAGGACCTACCTTAAAATAAATTTCTATTACATTAGGAATATAATAAACATAGCTAATATAAGTTGAATTGACTCCCAAGCTTTTCAATTAGGGCCTTCCTTAAGACCATAATGTTAAGGCATTTTGATTAATGATTGTTGGTGATTTTTTGACCGTTGAATATTACGCTTGAGAAATCAGCGTACCCTTGATCAGGGTCCAGGATGGAAAAATACCCCGAATTTATTGGATAATTATTTTATTTTATTATTGCCAACGTCATAACTGACTTCCCTTGGAAATCACTCCATACACGATTATCCCCCTGATACGTACAAGTTAAGTCGAAATAATTTTGGAAAATTTTATTATTATATTATTTGATTGTTCAAAAAAAAAAAAAAAAAAAAAAAAAAAAAAAAAAAAAAAAAAAAAAAAAAAAAAAAAA
>KZ809202.1:44973-58121 GCA_000696205.2 Oncopeltus fasciatus | reverse complement strand
CTGGTTGGCATTAATACAACTATTTATATATAAATCAATAAGTGTACAGGATAAACAGAAAGTAAGAACTCACGAAAATAGAAGAGAGGTATCTCTTCTGACGAAGGCCGACAAGTTTTCACGAAATGTAAATATTCTTTGTGCATTCTATTTTTGTGGAATCTTTTCTTCGGTTTATATTCCAATACATTCAGATAGTTATCCATCGTGGTTGCGGGTGTTTCGTATATATACACAAATTATTGTCATAAAAAATGGTTTCATTAATATTGTCATAATAACTATTACATCTTTAAGAATGCATTACAAGATACACAAAAAGTGTAGGGTGCAAATTATCAGAAGAGTGTGCTTAATAAAAAAAATTAATTATATCTAAATTTTTATAAACTAGGTACTTGATTGAAACCTCTGCCATTAGGAAGCTGGAGACTTGGCGCTCTAGCCAGTAGAAGTAGGGCAAAGTAAGCACATGACCATCTTCGGAAAGGGCCTGCTCTGCAAGGTACTTGATGGAAGCCTCTGCCATAAAGAAGCTGGAGTCTGCAATATTTAGCGCTCTAGCCANCTTCATTGTGATCAAACTACAAAATGTTTTTATTTATTTTTAACAGAATATAATATGTAAATAAAGGTTACAAAAAAAACATACAAGAAACTACGATATAGCTCAAGTTCAGAACTCATAAAATCCCTAAATTTAGAAATAAAAAACAAAACGTTATCTTGCTCTTATTTATAAGCGGTCACATCATAGTAGAAATTCTTAAAGAAAAAAGAAAAAGGAGTATGATGATATTTACTCATTTTAAATGTTTTTAACTCAATGAAAAAATTATGATGAGAGTTCTTGATTGGCTTGAAATTCCAGGACCTTGAGAGATAGTTCAATAGCCTTTGAACCTTGAGAACCATGGTGAAATAAGAGATGGCGTGGGAAAAAGAATAGACATCACTTCCTAAAGAGATTTTTAAGGTTAAATTGAATTAAAGTACGAACAATAATGGAAATTATGACATCAAAGAACATGACCAATAATAAGCATTCAGACCAACAGTCATAAGCAATAGCATTTATAAATAAATGAAAACTGTTCATGAAATAGCGAAATCTAATGAAAAACAAAAAGCACTCTAAAGAAAATAAGTTTTTGCCATTAAAATTACAATACCCTCAGGTATATGAAGATAATTAGCTGTGTAGTTTCTTGGATAATATTTTATTGAACTTAGAGAGTTACTGTAGTCAGCTCTGAATGTTATCGTCGGAATATTGGACCAAGTATTAAATTTTCAGTCGACTGCTCTCGTCCCGTTTACAAGAATAATAAATGTAGGTGGTGCAATTTGAAAGAACCATTCAGAACCAGAACAGTTTTTAGCATTAATAGGTCTGCCTTAATTAGAAGAACGAGTTCATAAATGACCTGTGAATAGAGCTGCTGAAATTATTACCTACCTAAACATACCATGTCTTTCATGCCACATCTATTAATTTATTAATTCAATCACAATATGAATTTTTTTTTCTTTTAAAAGAAAAAAGAATAAATATAAGAAAATTTCTGCAATTAGTTGAAAAAACAAAAAAACAGTATCAAGAGCTAAGGAATATTGAAATAATCTTATCTGTAATAGGATAAGGCATAAGCTTTGTAACCTAGATGTGAAACTTTGCAAACTATGTTTATATTGATGAATTTAAATTTTGTAAAACAATATTCACATGAGTCATCACTCAAAATATTAAGTAATTAAAGACAAATGAAAGAATAGAAAAGTTTACTATGAGAATGGCAAAATTAGTCGAAATAACATTGAACTAAACTTGTGTGAACCCTTCTATTCATCTTTATTCTAATAGACATTTATACAATAAATGTAATCTATGTAACATGTAATGAAGTATTTTAAAGGGTTACTATGACTACCAATGAATATAGAACTATCATACCTTCTATTATCCGTCTTCATTGGTTTCTGCAAACAATCTTCTGTTGGCGAGCGCTTTCGGACATTGTCCATCCTCGTGGACGAATACATGTGTTCACTGTCACTGTCTGTATTCAACTGCTATGAAGTATTTTGTATACTATCACAAAACAACGGAGTGGAGATACAGACTTTAATAGCTTATAGACTTATCCTAAACTCATAAAAACATTGGAGAAGGATGGCAACAAGAGAATATACTCCCTCGACATCACAACTACAAGAACGGACTACAGACTGACAATAGAATACGTTCGGCTACCGACTCCACAATAATTGCGCCATCTAACAATAACATAATTAAGGAACAGCTTAACATACACCCAGGTACCATATTTAGACCACTACTGTGATTGAAACGGACAGACAAACGAAAACGTGCAAGGGACACACTCGCTGGCAATCCCACTAAATGACCCGGGAAGGAATAACTCATATAAAACACATATTACCAATCGAATTCATACAAAAATATATAAATATAGTCACATAGACCATAACACGTGCTCACAATACAACGAGGGAGAAGAAAACAAGAGGCCCTAATCCCCTCTACCTGACGAACATAACGGACGCTTAACAAAAAATCAAAAGAGTTGAACATCAGATAGTGCCTGAAAAAATGGACAAGACTGTATTCGAATCGAAGATGGTAGACCACTGCCGAAAGCGCTCGTCATTAGGACACAGAAGACAACCAATGACGACTGATTCGTTTAAGTATATTGACCTACCTAGTCCTTATATAGTCATATATATAGCATATGTTGTAATAGAACAGTTTGTTTCAGCTTCACTTAGTCCACTGGAATTGTGAAAAGTATTCATCCTTCAAGGAAGCGGCAGGATACCCAGACGGACTAGCAGTACTTGGAGTTTTCTTAAAGGTAAATGTCTCAGCAATGGAACGCAATTTTGAAACAAGCGTTCAAATTCTTATGAAATATAGAAGGCAAAATCACAAACAAAGAGACTCTTTTGCCCAACACAAAATTATACCAAAAAACCAAGTATATGCTAATTGGTATTCTAACGACTTATTAAAGTAATTTAAAAAGCAAACAAAGCGCAACCACAAGTAAATAAAATAATTTTTAAACTTTCACTAATCTAAATGATTGGTCGGCCATTTGATGGAGTAAAATGTTGCAGTTAACAATTAATTGTGAATTGGGAGAGCTCCATTGGCGTATTTGTCTGGGAATTACATAGTATATGAAAATTTACCCAATTTTGATAAGGAGATAATAATAAGCTTAACTCCTATATTTATCTATAGAAGAGTTAGACTTATTAATTATTGACCTTTTATCCTCTTTCTTTATAGCCCTTTTATAGAGGTTATAAAAGGGTTATGAAGACTGGAGACTATGTTAAGCAAGGGAGAAAACTTAAACGAATTTTTAACACTGGGACGTGTTGGTGTATTAGTATGTTTATTATTATTTATTAGATCTATGAATCTACGTATATATTTGGCAAACAAAAAAAAAAAAAAAAAAAAAAAAAAAAGAAAAGCGGAGGATACCATGATTGATTCAGAGATTTACTGACATATATAAAGCCTTGGCCACAAAATTGGTCACACACTGGAATCAAGGGGAGTGGGAATTTTCTGGGAGAACAATACAGGCACAAACAATTTTTAATTTTCAGCAAGGAATAAAATTACCACCCCTATAAGATGGGGTTTGAGGAGGACTCAACCTGTAATCAATGCTTAGAGAAAGAAAAGAAAGCAAAGCCCCCATGTTTTTCCCCATTTAAAGAATTACTCAACTCTAAATTTGAGATGATCTAAAAGTCATAAGTCCCCCGGATTTATGAAATCCCTGTCAGTTTACAGGTGAAAACTCATCGAGGGGAGATTGTGTGTTTGTATATACATATATATAGTTGGTACTGCTCCAATACTTCATGGTCATCCTCTAGACATTAGGTTCGAAGCAGAAGACATCCTTCTGAGTTTCTACGTCAAATCTCGGTTCCATGAAGTACCGATAGAAGAGGCTCTGAACTGCATGAAGAACCATCTCACAGAAGAGAAATCCAAACTGGCAAAGCTGTACCTGCAGTCTATGTATTTCCAATTCAACTGCTACATACATGGAGAACTTCGAACACAGAGCACTCACTTCAGCTCCTAAGGCTGTTGTTACCGCTTTAGGTATGTTGTTACCGATATATTGATGATACTTTCGTAAACTGGGGACACGGTAGAGTCTCCCTGGATTAGTTTTTGCACCATTTAAATTCTAGCATACAATGGGACTTGTATTACCAAGTAAATTGAAAAAGGAAGGTAAATTACCGTTTCTGGATGTGTTAGTGGAAAAAAAAAAAAAAGGGGTTTCTGTATACAGAAAACCCACTCACACTGAAAGATACCTTTATACCGACTCAAATCATCACCGGGCACAAAAGAAAGGAGTCATAAACCCTTTACTGAACAGAGCAGGATATTATCAGAACCGACGCAATTGGCTAAGAACCACTGCCTTCATGAAGAAAGGCTACGATTCCAGTGTATTTAAAAAAGTTCAGAGGAAGAAAACACATAAGCAAAATATTAAGGAAACAGACAAAAAAGAAGAATTCAGAGACCATACTACCACTCCATATGTTAAAGGTACAACAGGAAGAATGTCCAGAGAACAAAATCATAACGACTTACAGTACACATTAAAAAAAAAAAAAAAAATGGCCGATGATCTCCCTAACCCTAATGATAAGCTGGAACTTAGGGATATAAAATATGGTAAGCGGGGAAATCTTGTATTGGAGAAACTGGCAGAACAATTGACACAAAAACCCCACCACCCTGGCTTAAGAGAATAATTACTACTGCAGAACAATCAGGGAAGCTATAGAAAAATGTAAATAATGTTAATAGGGAAGAAAGATACAAATTTAGATAAATAGCTACCAGTGATAACAGGAGCCAGACACCTCAAAAAGAACAGATAAGAGCCCACCAAGGGGAAAGTAGACTTATATCTAGATACCTAGTCAGGTATTAAAACCCCCTTTCTCATTATAATTTCAGCCCTGAAGAAGCTATCACATGATATGCAAAAGCTTGACAGGAAGAAACTTTACTACAAGGTCAAGCCCGGAAGAAATATTTATGAATATTCCTAGACCGTGGAAACCTAATGTGAAAATCTAATTCTTGTTAAATTTTCTCTTCTTGTTGGTTTTAGAGTAGCATGCAAAGTACAGATTTTCATATGTTATAGTTTTCAAGAATGTCTTTAGACTTTCTTTAGCTAAAACAATACTCATTTTAATGGAAAATTGTACTCAGCCTGCTAATTCGTTCTTCTGAAGTCACTAAAATTAGTTTACCTCGTAGCATGGGCAATTGGAAGAATACATTGTCTTTTCTCAGGATTGTTTCATTAACTTGGGAAAAAAAAAAGTTAATCAGAAAGGTAATTTGTAATAATTTTAATGCAAATTATTTTATATTTTTAGGTCAGCAAAAAAAAGCATGAAGAACTGGACAAGATAGTATCACTAATACCAAATATAAGACATAAAGACCAAAGTGTGTCAATAAATTGTAAAATGAAAATTAAAAGGTTTCTTCCAAGTAAGTCCATTTAATTGTTTAATCTATTAATCAATGACGACTGATTCGTTTAAGTATATTGACCTCCAGGCTGTTTCATTGACTATTAACTCATACTTCAATTTTTTTTAAATTAATTTTTAAAATTCTAAAAAAATATGTTGGTAATAGAAATAATTAACACTCAATTTTGGATAAGACTTGTGCTGCATGTGCTAAGCTAATTCTAAAAAAAAAAAAAATTAATTTTTTTTTGTCTGCATCTTTTGTTTTCTAATTTTGAAAAAAAAAAAAAATAGTAAAATCACATCGAAAATGAAAATATATACATTTTATTATAGAATTATCAGTTCTTTGAAGAAATAATTGTTTAAATTGACTTTTCTTCTAAAAGTTGATTATTTTAAATTTGTTTTTTTCACTGACACACTAAGTTATTTCAGATTAGGTCATCAATTAAAACTTTTGTGAGAAGTTTTTCTAGCCTCTCCCATATGTTGCAATCAAATCTTTTGATAAAAATAAATTTTTTATGTAAATCAGCAATATTTTGACTTACTTTCGATTTTAAATTATTTCATAAATTCAAAATAAATAAATTCTACTAAGTGTAAACAAAGTCTCAACATCTTTTGAAAATCATGTTCAACTAAGAGTTTTCGGTCAAATTTAAGTTTCCTTCTAACTGTTTTAGAAGTTATGTGTTAATTCTTAATATCTTGAGAAAATTAGCAGTTCAATCAAAATTTATGTAAATGTGCAGCGATTCTAAAGATTTTTTTTCTTTTTTTCTACTCAGGATGCAAGATAGTTGCAATAAATGGTGTTGAGCCAATGCCCTTTATTTATTTCATAAATAGCAAACAGAACTTCTTTCTATTACTGAAGAAATATCATAAAACTATAGTTAATAATTTTACATGGCCTTCACCTTATATTTTTGATACCTTCGTTCTGATTAGATGGGTGGTTGGTTCACTATGCGGGTTGCAATAATTATTAAATTTGTAATGAAAACACTCTTTAGAATGATGAAGAGCTGAAGCATTTTTGGGCCCAATGGGAACAAAGAGAAAATTACTTTAGAAGAAGGATAAATGTTATATTTCTACTTTGGTCCCCTATTATTTGGACAAGTTCTATTTTCATCATTGAAATTGTAAAATTATTTGGAACAATAAATTTCAATTAAATTAAAACAAAAAGAGTACTTCACAGGAATATACATTAAAACAAAATAAAAATTTTTGCTTATTCATTAGTCAATCAAGGTTTATATATTTTTGTTTGATTGACACGCAGGATCTAAATTTGTATACCAGCATGTATAATTCCTCTTGATGTTATATGAAAAAATACACAACTCACAGTATATTCTTTTGTTTGGCCTGAATGCATCTTCCTCCAGAAAGTCCTTTTATAAAGAAAAAATGTTTCGTTATTTACTTTCAAGAGTTGCTTTATCTTAACTTTTCTCACTCTCATGAACAAATTGCATTACATAGTTATTCTATAAAGGTCATAGTTATAAATATTTCTCAATCTTTATATTTTTTATTAACAACAATTCTTTATTTTGCCAGGAAAAGTATTTTTACCACATTTAAAATTTGCCTTTATCATTTTATGTTCGGATTACTACATCTTAGTCGAGGAAAGAATATTTGGAATCCAATTCGAAAGTAAAGATAATGCTTCAATAAAACGTATTAACTACAGTACAATTTTACTAGTCTCTCTTCCCACAATTATGACCAGAACAAATTTAAAAAAAATATATCTTTTGTATTCTTATTTGAAAAATATCGAAAATAGATAAGATATGTTATCAAATAAACCTTGACGTTGGTATTTTATGAATTGTAAAAAAAAAGTGCTTTTAAATAAAATTTATTAGCAGAAATTGACTATGAATGGATGTGAAATAAAAGAGGCAAACAAGTATTATTTTTAATGAAATTATAGTTAGTGCTTCATTATACAAGGTAAATACTTTCACAGACACCTAAAAAATTATACCTTACATTTTTGCTTAAGGCTCACTAACCAAAGCTAAACTTCTCAGAAAGTATTTTTGTTTTAAATAAAAAAGAAATTAATTTTAAAATATTTATTTTTATCAGCAGTTTTAGCTCTAATTAAATAAAAATTAAAATGTTATTGTTTCACAGAAATTCCAAAATATTGGACTTACTTGGGTTCACTCACTACACCTCCTTGTAATGAAAGTGTAATTTGGATTGTATTCAAAGACCCAATAAAAATAAAAGAAAAACAAGTAAGTAGCTTATAATATACTTTAAATTCTAGTATATAAATATTTTATAAATAAGGGAGTTAATATATGTAATTACAATAAATTTAAAGTGATGTAAAGTTATGACCTTCATATTAAAATATTCTACTTAGTCACCATTTCTTCATTAAATTTCTGCAATGTATTTGTATCATTTATTGTATCGTAAATGTTAAGCTCATTAGTCCATTTTGGTTTTGCAATCCTGGCCCTGCGGGTTCAAATCCCGCCCTGGGCAAGTTTTTATCAATAAAAAAAGCTTGTCCAAACTCATGAACATTTAGATTAGAATGGCAACCAGTAGATAGCCCCTCCCTCTATGACCCTAAGTGATTGAAAGGGAGGCTAACACTTTCAAAAAAAAAAAAAAAAAAATCCCTTTCACATACACCTTTTGACAGTAAACAAATAATTTTTCATTTGTTCTTAATGAGTTTTTTACTCTCAACTTTATTGAAAGATTATTAGTTCAAAGCAATTAATGTTGAAATATGATACATTTATAAATGAAGTAAGACAAGCAAATAATCATGTACAACATATATTTTTTATTGTTGCTGGTAGTATATTAAAAATATCCATGATACTAACAATTAACAAATCAATGTACGTACTAAAAGTAACACTTTTTTTTTTTTTTTAATTAATAAATATTTATTTATTATCTTCTGTTATTAACATCTTGTAATTTGATGACATAGAGAAATTACAAATAAAAAACATTATATTACAAATTTTTTAAATAACAATAAAATAAACAAGTGAACATCCCAGGAGGACTCGAGGCCATCTCTGTTTAAGTAGCTGGGAAGGANAGATGTTTTTTGTTGGGGTTCGGTCAAGGTAGATCCAAAAAATACAAATTTAAAAAATGTGTATTTTTTAAGTTATCTGCCAACGTTTCAGCTTGCAGCCATCTTCAGGGATGTTGAAATACAATGCCATACGAATAAAGATATAAAAAAAATAAAAACCAAAAAAAATATATATTAAAGGATTTACATTATTATTACATGAATTGCCATAACTAAATTGAAAATTGGACTTTACTATAGAAGAGTACTATGGAGATGAGATCTAGGACAAAAAGAATATTAAAGTCGTGATGAAGGGTAGAGTTGGACATTTAATATATATGGAGCGTTAGCAATTATTCTGAGCATTTTGGACATAAAGGATTGTATTTGTTGGATATTGGAAGGCTTAGCGGCACCCCACAGTTTTTCACTGTAGGTCCAGATTTGTCGTATTATGACTTGTAGATGGTCAGTTTGTTTTCTATTATGAGCGCCTATTTATAAGGCTGTAAAAGAGTCCGTGGCTTATGTGGAGTTATTGTTGCTTGATTTTAATATGTTCACTCCAGTTTAGTCGTGAGTCAAGGTGGAACCCAAGGTAACGGACTGAATCGGAGAGAAGTATAGGGATGTTATTGTATGTAACATTATTAGGATTCTCTTTTCTTACCTTAAAATTTACCTGAATGCATTTGGACTCATTTATTTTAATTCTCCATTTCCTACACCATTACTGAATAGCAACAAGGTGGTTCTGTAAAATTTTGGAAGCGGTTTTTGAATTAGGATGATAGGAGAGGATCGCTGTTCTGCAAAGAGGGCTAAGAGGGTATTAGGATAAGTGGGGATGTCTGCAGTATAAAGGATAAAAAGGATAGGTCCAAGCACACTACCCTGTGGAACACCTGCTTTCACAGGGAAGTGATCGAAGTAATCTGATGCTTGCCGGACCCTATGGAAGGGGTTAGAAAGGTAAGATTAAAGGATTAGGTAGATGATGCTTGGAAATATGGACTTGAGCTTATATAATAGACTACTATGCCATACTTGGTCAAATGTTTGAGTGACGTCTAAGAATGCGCCAGGGCAAAATTATTTTTGCTAGAGGAAATGATATCTACAACACGAAGCACCTGCTGGACAGTATCATTCATTTTAGAAGAACTTTCTCTAATACCTTGGAAAGTAAAGAAAGAATAGGAAAATTGGTCAATAGGATAATCAGAAGAAGAGGCAGGTTTACCAGGTTTCGGAAGCAAGATTATTTCAGAAAATTTCCAGACATGGAAAGTGGGTAGTTTGAAGGACACAATTATAATGGTAAGACAGGAAGACAATTGCTTTTTGGGGTAAATTTCCAAGTATTAGCCCGGTGATAAGGTCATAGCTAGGTGCTTTGCGCTTAGGCAGATGGTTAATAATGCACTTGACCTCAGAAGGTGTTACTGCCTTAATCGGTTAGGAAATTATTAATGGTGTGTCCAGTGACTCCTCAACCTCTGCATTATTGGACAAATTATCAGGATCTGGATGAAGAGTAAATATTTGCTTTAGATGCGGGGCAAACATTTGGGTCTTTTCTTTGTCGGAAGAGGCCCAGGAACCATCTTCTCGATGTCTTCTGTACCTCTAGAACAGGGCTCAAGCTTGACACTTAGCCAGTATGAGGTTTTTAATGGAATCTGCTGAATCTTAACAGTAAAGAACTGGACACCATCATCCAGCTCTTCAGAGGTTTTCAAGGAGATTCCGAGGTCAAACAACTCTTCTAGTAGAGTTCTAAAAAATGGCCAGTCAATGGGGCCATGTATTAAGGCTAGTGATGGGTGCGAAAGACAGTGTAAGGAGGACAGGGTTGTGGTTAGAGGAAAGTTCATTTAATGTTTTTACGGAGTAAAGGAAGGTAATAAGATTTTTACAAATGAAAAATCTAGGATATCAGGAAGATGGTTTACATCAGTGGGCCAGTAGGTAGGAGGGGGCAGACTTAAAGTGGAAAAATTGTGAGAGGAAACAGCATTATACAGAGCACGGTCATGGGAGTTAGTCATTCTTGAGCCCCTTTACAAGTGTTTCACATTATACTCTCCGCCAGATAGGAAATGGGGACCTAAGAATTTAAAGAGTTCTTGGAGCTGATTTGAGGTATGGATTTGTTAAGAGGGTAGTACACTGCAGATTGGAGTATACATACAATTGGAGATGTGGAAGTTTGAATAGACACTGAAGTAGAATGAAGAAAATCTTTGGGAGTGGAAGGTATTAAATAATGAGTATGGGAAGTGCGAATAAGGAGCACAGTTCAACCATGAGCTCGTCCGTCTGGGCGATCAGTTCGGTATGTATTGTATCCTGGTATCTTAAGCTTTTTATTATTTGTTAGTCTTGTTCCAGTAAGTAGAAGCACATCTATATCTTTGCATTCTAGAGTCCGTTTCAGTTTATTTATAAGAGTTTGAATGCTGTCAGTATTCAAAAGGATGATGTTAAAGGAACTCAGAGGAAGTGGATTCATTTCATTGTGGAAGAAGTCATATTTGTGACTACTGTTGTCAGGAGGTTTATAAGAGGAGTGATGAGGGCATGGAATTCAGGGAAGAAAGACTGAATGAGGTCATTAAATGCTGGTGGTGGAGGAGAAACATGAGAGAGGGTAGGTTGCTCCCTTCTGGGAGGCTGGCATTGTGGAAGAGGTTTCTCTTGACTAGGTTGCTCTTGGATTGGCTGGGTCACCCGGGAATAAAATAATCTTGGGATCACATTTTTGACCGGGGGTGGTGGAGGTCTTCAAGAAGGCACTGCGCTTTATGTAAGGGTGGGCTGAGTCTGTTGCTTTAGATCTTTGTAGATCTGGCAACCTTTATAATTGGTGGAATGATTTTTATGGCAGAGAGCACAGACAGCAGGTGTACTGCGAGAAAAAGTTACACTAAACTAATTTTTTTTTTCTTTTATTAGCTGAACATATTTAGAAGTATGAAGACTGTTGGTGAAAACGACACTGTGGAAACAGAAGAAACTTTGCTTAAGAGTAACTATCGTCCACCCTTACCACTTGGAAACAGAATTCTGCGTGAATGTGGTTCTATGTAAAAAAAAAATTAATTATATTAAATAATAACAATGTTACCTTTGTGTATTATTAAAACTTAATATTGTTGAATGTTATTGAAAAAGTTTTTAAGTTTGTACAGTAATCTAACTCTTAGACTATACTTTAAATACATTTATTTAAAAGGTCAATAAATAATATGGTTGATTAGAAATAAAACAGTTTAATTTTTTTCTGATTTTTACTAGCTAATGAAGTAGGTGCAAATATATTTTTCTTATTTTTTTAAAACTCCACATCAAGTAAAATAAAATATTTTTCCAATATGAGTACTCTAAATACATAAGTGTTACATATCAAGTTTAGGAAAAGTTTAAAAGCTGATTTTTTTAAACAAATGCAAACACACACACACACACACACATACATATGTATATNAATGTTTCTTTTATTTATTTTCTTATTAATTTATTTGTTCAAATGATGAGTTTTGACCGTAGAGATTATGAGCAGATGTATTTTTGTAGGTGTTCGGTCAAGGTTGATCCAAAAAATACACATTTATTAAATTGTATTTTTGTTTTATCAACCTAGACGAACCCCAACAAAAAAAAACATCCACTCTTAATTTATTTGTATTCTTTTTTTCTTTCTTTTTTTCATGACCGTTTTAATTTTATAATGGAACTATAAGCCCATCAAAACATCCGATTTGTATCAATATAACAGTCAGCTGTGTTTTAATTGATCTATCTATAGTATAATACTGAATTGATTTAGTTTTGTAGAGTAAGTATTGTAGAGTAATGTGTGTGTGTGTGTGTGTGTGTGTGTATTTTAGTTAAAAGTGGGATGTTACCAAAAACACTTACTTACAGACTTAATATTTCCTTTTTCTTGTCGAAATGAATTATACAAATATGTTTCACAGTTTGGAAGAATTTGGTTCTGTATTTTAAAAATTGCGTACGCTCTGATTGCTTGTCAGGATTCAGCACCAACAGGAAAATAAGATCTGCATGCGAAGATTATTAATTCCAGCGTCACATCCGATCGAATTCCTCATCCGTCATTCGTAGTTACTATCCCACCTGAATTTCAAATGAATTGATTCGCTTGCCATTCAATTGCTTATGCATATTTATATCCGCTCAAGGTATTATATTATTTCCTAAAAGCATTTCATTCGCACAAAAAACAATGAAAACTATACTTTTAGTTAGTTTCCAATGAAATTTAGCTGACTTTTTTTTCTTTTTTTTTTAAATTTCTTTATTCCCTCTTTTAGTCTCTTTTATATTTTTTTTTTTTTCAAATTGCTTTACATCACCTCAAATACATAACGCACCTACTGTAATTATAGGACTACATGAATGAACCTCAGATGCTAACCTATTTAACAAAATATAAATCATAGAAATAAGTGTATATAAATGT
>KZ809202.1:21374-42928 GCA_000696205.2 Oncopeltus fasciatus | reverse complement strand
TAAAAAATAAATATTAAAACCCCAAATTAAGTGGTAAGACACATTAGGATAAACTATTTCTGTGACCAAATACCAATAATTTAATTTATATTAAATGCAATGTAAAAATTCAAAACATTTATACAAAAACAAAATTTATTTTAATAAAACTTACAAAGAAGAAGCTATTTTTAGAATGTTTAAAGACTGCCTTAGAATATAAGCAAAAGGACAGTAAAAAGAAAAGCACAGTGTATTTTGAATATTGTTTAAAAAAACTACAAATATTCAGTAGTGTTTCCTTAAATTTTAGTACAAAAGGAAAGTGGTGTTGTTCAGTGTATTGTTTAACTGCTATTTATTTATGAGCTGAATTATGTTAAACAATGTTCTGAATTTAATTGTAAAACTTTTATCAGATAATATAGAACTTTTCAAATGAAAATTGTAAAATTAAGCTGTGTTTAAATATTAATGCATTTATTATTAACCCTACATTACTATATATATAAAGGTAGTTGGTTATTGAGGATTTTGTTCAAATAATTTAGTCTAGGCGAATATTTTGAGAATATATTTTCTCATCATCTGGACTAAAAATAGACACAAACAATCCACAATTTAAAATGATTACTAGCTATTATGTAACATTTACTATTTGTTATAAATAAGTAATTACACTATTTTTAAAATTTATTTTTATTATTTTGAAATTTCAGCTAACTTACCAAGTCTAATAATTTAGTACTTTGAGGTTAAGTTTTGTACAACTGTGCATCAATATATAATACAGCTAATGTAACCTACCCTCTATATCAATGTGACCATAGGCAGTATAATAGTACAGGTAAATAATCTAAAGGGTTATTATAATTTCTACCACCAATGAATATAGAACTCTCATACCTTATATTCTCCGTCTTCCTTGGTTTCTGTACATCTCCCGTTGGCGAGCGCTTTCGGAACCTGTCCATCTTCTGGCCGAATACAAACGTTCACTGTCACGGTCCGTATTCAACTGTGTTTTTCTGTGTGTTAGTTGTGTCAGGTAGCTGTAGGGGTCACTTTTGTCGGTGGTCAGGTATGTTGCATGTGCGAGTTGANACTGCCTTCATGAAGAAAGGCTACGATTCCAGTGTATTTAAAAAAGTTCAGAGGAAGAAAACACATAAGCAAAATATTAAGGAAACAGACAAAAAAGAAATTTCATAATGACAACAACAAAGTGTTAAATGTTATAAAATTTAATTAATAAGAAATAAATAATACGAAAAATTATTATAAATTACTTGTAATATATACTTATATATTGTAAAATGATAAAAAAAGGAGAAGAATCAATGTAGTGGCCAATGTATTTATATATCAATTAGCCAGAATGATAAAATTATGCAAAAATATTATTACAAAAGAATAACCACTGCAACTACAATGAAAAACTTTGAGAAGAATTCGTATATTTCAATGAGCGAGAACTCTAAGTTATTGTAAAGTTCTAACCAGATAATCGTAACCAATGTACATACGACGAAGGAAATCAAGGCATTTTTTGTTTCTCTCAATGAGCGAGAACTATAAGTTATTGTAAAGTTCTAACCAGCAAAGGTAAAGGTAACCAACGTACATATGGCGAAGGAAATCAAGGCATTCTTTGTTTCTCTCAATGAGCGAGAACAATAAGTTATTGTAAAGTTCTAACCAGCTAAGGTAAAGGTAACCAACGTACATACGGCGAAGGAAATCAAGGCATTCTTTGTTGCTCTCAATGAGCGANCACAGCGCACATGTAGCTGGAATGCTACGGGATTTTGGGCAGCTCGTACTGATGTGAGCGCCTCCACATTTGACACACCGTGGAGAGTATTCGCAGTAGGCTTTTGTAGGACCATATTGCTGGCATTTGTGACATTGTATTATTTCTCGAAGTGGATGTGGCTTCTCGACTCTTACTCTACAGCGACAGAGTGAGGTCAAGCTGTAGATCTCTTGCACATTGGGCGTAAGCTCCAGGTCCACAAAGAACATTGGCAGAGGTATCCCCTCTCTGGGATCGGCTTATGATCACGTTTATGGCATTTCTGACACTGAATCCCAAGTCAGTCAACTCCTCCTTGATGAAGTCTGGAGAATTTGTGTGGTGGAGATAACGAATCACCACTCTTACAGCCCTCTCTTCTTTGAGCTGGTATGTGTGGTGCAGCACATTCCTTTCCTTTAGGTATTGTATTATTTTTTTATAGGTGTCTGGGCTGTCAGGAATTATTTTAGTATCTTGCTGCCAGTTGATACACGAATATCTGCCAGCCCCACTCGCTCATTCAACTGGGAGCACATCAGTCTGAAGTCGTTCAGACTTCTAACAATTAAGTCGAATTATTCGAGGGACTGCTGAATCTGCTTCCATATTTTTGCCTTCAACATCCTGAAGTGGTTGGAAGGGGTTATGAGTGGCAAAACGTGATTGTTCCTCTGACTGGGAATTCTGTTCAGGAAGCTGGGATGGGGGGGGGGGGGGGGGCACTGGTGGAGGGATGGGAGGTTACATCCTGTGAGGTGCTGGAGCGAGTTGACATTGTGTTGTTTTACTCAGTGGGGGTTCTGGTCGCTGGCCGGTGTCTCCTGTTGTCTTTTGGAGGTGTCATGGGTCCGCCCATGATATATCTTCGCTTGCCTTTACCTCAGCTGGATATCACTTGATGGTAGTTATTAAGGCGTTAATAGAGAAAAAAAAACAAAAAAAAAAAAACCAACTCCGAGCCTTGAACCAGGATGTGGAGCTTGAGAGCCCTGTACTGAGACAGTGGCCTTAGTGAGGGAGGGGACAGTTAAGATAGACAAGTCTGAGCCCTGCCTGCCTGCTTGGGGCTGGCTATTGAATAAAACGTTTGTCTTTACTCACTGANAACCAACGTACATATGGCGAAGGAAATCAAGGCATTCTTTGTTTCTCTCAATGAGCGAGAACAATAAGTTATTGTAAAGTTCTAACCAGCTAAGGTAAAGGTAACCAACGTACATACGGCGAAGGAAATCAAGGCATTCTTTGTTGCTCTCAATGAGCGAGAACTCAAAGTTATTGTAAAGTTCTAACCAGCTAAGGTAAAGGTAACCAACGTACATATGGCGAGGGAAATCAAGGCATTCTTTGTTTCCCCCAATGAGCGAGAACTATAAGTTATTGTAAAGTTCTAACCAGCTAAGGTTAAGGTAACCAACGTACATATGGCGAAGGAAATCAAGGCATTCTTTGTTTCTCTTAATGAGCCTGAATGATATAGTTCTGACCACCTAGTGCTAACCAGTGTAAGTAAGGAGAAGAGAATGAATAAAGACTTTGTACAATCTCAATGAGCCAGATTAATAAGATTTTGCTAAAATGGTTATTTGCTAATGGCTTACCAAAGTTATTTGAATTAAAATCTTAACTTCTCTGTACTTCATGTCTCACCTCATTCTTTGAAAGCTATTTGTCGAACACCTCTGACCCGATTTTTAAGACATTTCGGTTTTCTTCATACAAGGTGCCTAATATTAATCAATTTATTAACTATAGAGAAACATTCAAAAGCCTTTTTATATCTTATTGAGGTAGATTAAAGAGTTTAAAGTTCTTACTACTAAACAATAACCTTGGTAATATGGTGGACAAACATAGGAAAGGATTCATTTATCTCGATTAATATTAATAAGAAGTGAGTAAAGAATACCTTATATTTCCAAGGAACATTGTGAAATATATATGTCGGCAAAATAAGTATTATCATGAATTTTGTTCACCCATGAATTATATCTATTGGCCTTTATTGATTACTTTATTGAAAAACATTTTCTTTTAATTAATATCTCAACAATGCAGTGGAATATAATGCTAGAATGCAACATTATGCTCTAAATAGATTGCGAGCTTTGTTTATTATAATCTTGATACCGACGTGGCCCTCAATTTGTGACTGTGCTTTGAAAGATTGCATTGTTTATGGGGTCCCTTTGTTCAGGTGAAAGTTCAAATCAGTCTGAACTCATTGGAGGTCGTAGCACACGATCTGAACCAGCTTCTCGTTGTCCTCTTGATGGAGAAAGCTTTATATATTTTGTGTGTGTGTGCGCACGTGTGTGTGTGTGTGTGTGTGTATTTTAGTTAAAAGATTGGTTGGAGTACATGCGATTGATTTGCTAATTGAAAAATGAATGCTTTCATTAACATGTTTTTATCAAATCATGAAAGATAATTAGTTTTATTAGAAGATTTTAGTTGGGGTTCGGTCCAAGGTAGATCCCAAAAAAATACAAATTTAAAAAAAAGTGTATTTTTTAAAATGATTATCTGCCTGGTAGCATAATTGGTATATGCACCGGCCCGGATAGCAGGAGATACAGTTTCGAGTCCTGGCTGGGACAGTTAGATTTTTATTCTGTTCCCTTGCACTAAAAATTGTTAAAATTTACGTGGGATTAAATACCACAANAAAACCAACTCCGAGCCTTGAACCAGGATGTGGAGCTTGAGAGCCCTGTACTGAGACAGTGGCCTTAGTGAGGGAGGGGACAGTTAAGATAGACAAGTCTGAGCCCTGCCTGCCTGCTTGGGGCTGGCTATTGAATAAAACGTTTGTCTTTACTCACTGATTTGTGAGTGATGTCGGCGACGTAACTTCTCTAAACTTCACACACTTGTTGAGCGCACTTAGTTCTCGTAGTCTATTAATTTTCAGGGCATAACACTGCCTGCAACCTATAAATAGTATTTGATAACAGGGAGCTACACAAACGTGGTGTTCACTGGCCGGGACTCACTGGTATATAGATAAACTAAGATAAATTTTTGTAATATTATAAATTTCACTTAATATAGTTCATCCTAGTCTTCATTGTATAGAAACTTTTATTTATACTTCCATTTCCATACTATGTGCAATATTATATATTTAGTTAGCACTTCATTTGTTAATTTATAAAGAGGGTATGTTACATTTGTTAGGTTATATATTGATGAGCAGTTGTACAAGACTTAGCTCTAAGTACTAATTTATTACTCTTGGTAAGTTAACTGAAATTTCAAAATAACAATAATAAATAAGAAAAATATGTATTTACTCATATGTGACAAATAGTAAATGTTACATAACAGTTTTATTAATTTCATTAGTAGTAATAATACAAAATTGTAAATTGTACAGGTGTTCAGGGGATCCGATCAGATCTCGCAATCTTGAAGCTGCAGAATCAAATACTGCCCGGGCAAGCTTTTATTTATAAATAAAATATTGACCTGAGCCATGGGTGTTTAGAATGGGGTGGCAAACTGTAAATAGGCCCTTCCTCCATGAAACGTAGTGGTTGAAAAGGTGGCTAATGTATAAACAAAAAACTAGAAAAAAATAAAAAAATAAATTTAAAAAAAACCCCGCAATTTATGTAAATAACATTTGGCTTTCTCAGTACTTCTNATTTATTTATTTATAAATATTGCAATGATCATTCATAAAAAGAAATGTTTGTGTGTGTGTAATTCTTATTTAAATAAGACTTGTTCCTGAAAGGACTAATATTTTTGACATCGAAAATATGGAAGCTGTAAATGATGCAGGTAGGAAACGTTAGGCATATATTTCCTCATCTGCCAACTGTACTATATTGTTTATTTTAGTTTCATGAAATACATATATATACATATATATGTATAATATACATATATATATGTGGTGTGTGTGTGTGTGTGTGTGTTTACACATTCTATGTATATATTAAATATGACGTCATTTTAATTACCATTTTTTGGGGTATTTCTTTATATGTGGTTAATAGATGTGATTAGGCTGAAGTAAATAATATAAATTAGATTCACTATTGTTAAAGAGATGACAGAATTTGCTCTAAATCTTTATAAATGCAAAATTATCATATTTGGATAACTCAGAAGCATTTTTATTGTCACTTATATATAAAAAAATGAATATAATATCTAAAAAGCATAGATGAATGACAGCTTCAGTACAAACATGAAGAAGATTATGGTGAACACAGTTTTCCCTTACCCAGATAATGCTACACCAACATACTCAAAATAGATTAGATAAGATACTTGATAATTGCATCACTTCATCAAGCTTAAAAAAAAATCTCAACCCCCAGCCCAGTTTGGAACTGGCAATTTCAAATTCCAAATTATAGGACTGTAGGACTGAACAATATCTTTTTCTTTATAATTTCAGTATGATTTCTGAATACCACAGTAAAAAATTTAGATACTAACAATAGAAAGAATGATTAAAAAAAAAAAAGAAGAAGCTTAGTATCATTCACAACAGATATGAAGAGTACGATTAAAGGAATATAAGATAAATCACCAAGTAAAACTATAAAACTATACATATTTTAAAATGAACTGCATTAAAGCAAAGGAAATGACATGCTCAGGTGATTTAAAACTGTCCAGTTTATATTATTAAATCATCTCAAAATATTTATTAAGCAATACATAGATAGTATTTTTACTCATAATGTCCCTTATAATAATTTATTATATGAAGAATTTCAGACCATACATGGCTCACAATGAAAGTTTGAAAAGCCAATTGGTTTATAGAATTGGTATTTTAAATAGGAGAGGTGATAGAGGGTGATGTTTCAGAAAGAAAATCAAAACTGAAAGGTAGGAGACAATTTTTATTAGAGCAAAAAAAATCATACATGAAGACCAAACAGAAAGCTCTGAATCTTAGCTGATGTAAGTAATGTAATGTAACCTGAAGATAAGGCTGGGATATATATAATATATATATATATGCTGTCTGAATNATATTCTAATACCACTGTTATTCAGACAGCATATATATATATATTATATATATCCCAGCCTTATCTTCAGGTTACTTTTCATAGGTAGTCTACCATTTCTTCCTAATGAAGGGAACTCTCAACCAAAATAACTCCATCTTGTCTGTCCTTTATCACAGTATTTTCTTAATCTAATATCACAGTTAAGCATTAAAATTGATATCTTAAATAGCCTATAAGAAATACAAATTCAAAATATTAAAATTGAAAAACTGGGCCACTTTTGTCCAGTGGCCACCACAACAGGGATATAAGGCCAAAGTAAAATTTTTCCATCCAATGTGTTTCTGTCTGAGATCCATGATCACCTGCCAAGAATTCCTGGCCACTCTTCCTCTGCCAGTTCTTCCTCAGTCATCAGTATCCTTTCAAACCTTGGGGTTCCATTCAACTTATAGATCATAGGTCAGACCCACCTACATTTCAATTTTTTTATCTCTTTACCTATAGGCCTGGATATGCTCTTTATATCCAAAAATTATTTCTTGTTTGGAAACTTACTCTACCAAATCATGCTTAAAATGTGTTCTGAGGCAATAGTTCATAAACACTCTGAGCCCTTGACAATTCTATCAGTGCTCTTCCATGATTCACAGCCATAAAGTAGACAGACTTCACGCTCAAATTGAATGTCTTGATTTCAGTGGGCTTTGCTACATTTTTCTTCTTCTACGCAGCATAAAGTTTAACAAAATTCATGTTTGCTTTCTTCAAGAGGCTCTTCACCTCTTCTTCTATGCTGCCAGTTGCCCAAAAAATCCTGTGGTATGTGAAAGACCAAACCTGTTCCACAATCCACCATATACATGGAGGGTTTTTTGAGGAAGTCTGTCAAGTCTTATTTCCTTTGTCTTCTTGGCATTGATCTAAACTTCTTCGATACCAAACCCTCATGTACACACAATACTTGTATCAATTATACAAGCTCTTGATATTGTTTACGATTTTATTGTGAACACTATACTGAGATAGTGATCCAAATAAAGTCATGCTTGATGCCTTTTAAAAATCTATAGATTTTATATACAGAGATGGTATCTATAGAGGTCATTGTAGAGAAGGCTCTCTGTTGTATTATATGGAGAGTATTGATGAGGTCAACATAATTCCTATGTTTTTGTGAGCCTGCCTGCACTTTTCTGACTTCATTTCCATGCTTTCCACTACCCTGTTCATGAAAACCCTGCAGAATACCTTGCAAGGAATTGAAAGGAGAGTAATCTATGCATTATTTCACAATGCTCTGTTTCCTTTCTTAGGCACCTTGATAATCAGTCCCTTCTTCCAATCATCTGGACATCTTTAGTTTCTCAAACTATTACAAATAAACCTGATAGAAGTCCCATCAATGCTGACACATCTAACTACAGAAGCTCATGAGAGATAATTGAGAAGACCAGATTTTCCCTGCTTAATGCTTGAGATAGTCTCAACAATTTACCCCGGACCAGTAACCAGGTATAATTTTTATTTTTTAAATTATCACTAATGGGAAGAATCTTCATGTGATTGTTTTTGCTTTAGTGTAGCTGATTGACATATTTTGCAATATCTCTTTTTTTTTTAACAGCTTGCAATATATTCTTTCGTTGGGTCATTGCCTACATATACTGTGCCTAATGAGATATATAATCCTTTTATTTATTTTCCTTATTTTATTTATATGCACAATTTTTAATCCAATCATCTGTATGATGAAATCCAATTGATCTGTAATCAATGTATCTGACTAATTACAACTTTTCTAGTTTTATAACTTTAAAGGCCAGAGTTCAATATCTTCTAGAAAATCATTCTAAAAGTTACCCCAGTTAGCATTTGCAGGCTAGTTATATTTATTGAAGATTCTTAAGCTGACAATCCATAAGTTGAATGGGGCCTATAAAAGCCCTTCAAGTGTTAACCCTTTTAGGATAGCTTAACTCTCACATATGAATGGTTCACCTTCAGTATATTAATCTCATGTATGTAAAAGTTCATTATATTTCTGACATAGGTCTTAATGTGTAGTAGCTTTATTTTTACATATTGGTATCTGCCTAATTTGAAAATTTATACTTCCTTGTGCATTATGATAGGAGAAAATCTGCCAATACAAAATCAGATATTTTAGATAGCTGAGATTGAATTACTCACCACATATATTTCCTTTTGTGTTCTTCCTCAAAAAGTTACCTTAATATAAAGTATTTTGCTACACATGTTAGGTATGTTTCTACTTTAGAATAAATCATCATTTATCATTCTTGACTCTTCAAAATATAACAGCAAGTCTCATTCTCTCTTCTGAAGGAAAGATTTCTGCAACAGAGAAAAATAATTATGCAAGTAAGTTGCCAGAACTTATGCTACCCTAGAATTATGGGTATTATTATTAACATGTACTGCCTGCACAGTCTAAAATAAACTGTACTTTACTAATCATAATATAACATAAGTTTTATTTTAAAACAGTGTATTTAGTAGTGTTGAACATGAGAATACAATTTGGGGAGAGTACATGTTTTTTGACATGTCCTAGGGAAATCAAAGTGTTTCGAGTGGTTTAAAAATTTTAAATCTGGTGATTTCGATGTTAGAAACAAGGAATATGGAAGTCCACCCGAAAAGTTTAAATGCTGATTTGTAAGCTTAGTTGGATGAGGATGACTCTTGAATAAAACAACAGCTTGCAAATGAATTAAATGAACACGAAAAACTGTTTCCACTTGTTTGACAGTCATGGGAAATATACAAAAGGTCAGAAAATATGTACCTCACCTACTAGTGGCAGGCAGCAGGAACCTCGAAAAACCTCTAGCTTGCCAAGTATAAAAGAAAGTAATTTCATCATCAAATTGTGATGTTTCTTAGAGGATGTGGCTCGGCACCAAGTCCTACTTTCCTAGCCTTTCATATTATAATCGTTATTATATTATCAAGATGTTTTTGTAACATGTACGAATTTACATGTAGGCACTTAGTTCATTGAATATAATTCATTTTTTTAAATGAGAAGACCTATCCCGCCACAAATAAAAAGTAATCCTTTTATAAACATAAACAAAATACATGCAAATAAACAGATTATATTATGCAAGCAACAAGTAGCATCAACCTATAATAATCTCTCCAATAATCTGTTCAGCTTCCTCATCTATATCCATTAACCGGATAATCGGGGAATTCCTTTTTTTGTGTCATATACACTTATATATATAAGTGTATAATAAATATACATTTCATATATTTATAAGTACCAAAAAGTTAAAAGTTTAATGGTTACTCGAAGCCCTCTTCCTTTTCGTTTTATCTCCACTGCTAAATTTTTCAAACCAATACTTACAGTGGGCTGGTCAAGGACTCACCTCCTTATCCATTCTGCAGGAAGCTGTTAAGTGGAATCTATTCACAAGTACTCACAAACTTGCCAGAGAGTGTGCAGTGTCGAAAGATACTGTTAATAGCCATCTACCCTCCATGGGGATGGAGAAAAAGAGCAATAGGCTGGTCCCTCAGCAATTAGCTAGGAGTTTAGAAATTTGTGAAAATTTATTGAAAACTCTTCTGAAAAGAGATTTTACTGGTGAAATTCAAAAACCAAATGGCTAGATCGTGGTCAAACTGCTTTTCCAGTTGCTGCAAGGGGGCAATTTGAAAAGAAAAAATCCATGCTTTTCATTTTTGTAGTTTTGAAGGTGTTATTCATTTGAAGGTGGCATTCGTTCCTGATGGATGCTCCATGAATTCTGAACTCTACTGCAAACAGCAGGAAAGATTATATGCATAGTTGTCTGAGAGTTGTCCTGCTTTGAGCAACCAAGTAGAAGTTTTATTACAACAAGATAATGCTCATCCTCCTACTTACCGTTGAGCCAAAGAAAAGTTTGGCTTCATGGGTTCGAACTCCTGCCTCATCCACCAATCCAGTCCAGACCTCGCACCATCGGATTACTACCGGTTTTGATCCATGACCCATTTTCTTCCAAAGAAAAAAAATTGATAATTTGCAGAAGTTGAAATTGTGGTAGAAGAGTTCTTTGACAGCCATCCCAAGGAATGGTATCAGGATACGATCGAGCATTTGGCTAATGATGGTAGATAACAATGGAGCACTATACTTGAGTATTAATTGTCTGTTGTATCAAAGATAATAATACAAATATTTGATTGAGAAACAGTAATTTTTTTTTAATACATTATAAAATACATATTGGAATAAAAACTGCTGAATGGCCAGAAATAAAGAAATCAAATTTAATCTAAAATGAAATAGATTATAAATAAAAATACTACCTTATTTGGTTGTTATTTTGTTCTCTAAATAGTAATTTTGAAACAATATGCAGTTCTGGTAAAATATTAAATCAGTAATTCGCTTCTTTTATGACCTAAAATACAAAACTGAACAAATATTAAATAAATGAATTGGAAGTGACAAGGAATTAAAGAAGAAATATTTATTAAAATGTTGATNTAATATTATTTAAGGATATACAGAATTGTTTTAGAAGAGTATGTAAAAATATTTACCAATCATTTTATTGGTTAGCTTAATTTTTAGCATTTTTAATATCTGGAATTAAACTGCTGTTTATTTTCTTCATAACAACTCAATAAAACTATTTTTAATTTTTGACAAGATTTTATTATACCTTAAATAATATTAAGTCTTGAATGAGACCAAACTCCATTAGGATAAACATTATTGGGACTAGATTTCCAATCCCAATATTTAATAGGAGTAAACCAATTGTTTCCATAATTAGCTATGATATATTCCTCAGTTTCACAAGGAACTCTAACTTTTAATCCAGAAAAAAAGGTCCAGCATAATTCAAACAGTGGAAATATGTATCTAAAATAAAATAGATGTATGCATTACATTTACATTAAACACCGCTTATTATATGTAGAGAATTTGTTAGGGTTTGGTCAAAGTTGATCCCAAAAAAATAGTTTTTTTATCAACCTTGACCGAACCCCTACAAATTATCTACTAATAATCTCCATAGTCAAAACTCTCCATTATCACTTATTACAGAACAGCTAAAATAAATAAATAGCCCTATAAAACAAATAATGATTTGCTTAGCAATGGCTAAAATAAACATTTTTGAGCAGAAATGTAATTTAAAGTGTATAACATTAAGTATAATATAATGTTATTAAGTAAAACCAAAGAGTAGAAGAGTCACAAAAGAAATGAATAACTGATTCAGCCATGATAAGTAAGAGAAAAATACAGAAAAATATAATATGAATCAGATCAATATTTCTTACAAACCTAATACAATCATCAATCATTTTAAAGTTGTATATCGAAGAAATAAATTTAAAAAATTTTTTTCATGAATAAATTAATAAAAGGAAAATAAATACACAATGAACTGAAAGAAACAAGTTTCAGTTGGACAACTAGCATTATAAAAGAGGTTTTAAGATCATGCATGCATTGAAAGATGGAGAAAAGAGACAGAGGAGAGAGACAGGAGGGACAAAGACAGATAGTTTTGGGAATCCATTAAGCTGAAGAGAATTTATAAAGGTGATGAGAGATACTATAGCTCACAAAGTGTGTGTTGACGAAATAGAGCATGTAAAAGTAGGAAGAGTAAGCAAAAATTTTCTAGTACAAAGCAAAAGAAAAGTACTAAATAAAAGTAATAATAAATAAATAAATAGTAATTAAAACAAACAGATATAATCCCATTAAATTTTACTTTTGAATTCAATAAATAAGGACAAGTTTTAAAATAAGAATCAAACTAAGAAAGCCTGGTATTAATAGGATATGTGTCTATTCATACATTTCTCTTGCAAGTTTGGCTTCATGTAGACCTAAGTGCTAATAATTATAATTGCCAATGAACTATTAAGCTTTCTAATAAACTGAGTCAATAGCTCAATAGCTCTGAATTTAAAAAAATCCAAGTTAATGAAGTAAGGACCACGTATGACTTCAAGAAAAACATAATTATGAATCGTTTAAATGTCGCCTCTAAAAAGATTAAACAATAAATAGGTAATGATTGGTGTACAACATAAATTAGTGAATTTTGTAAATATGTTCATCAGATCATCAGGACTGGAGTAAACATATTAAAATCAAGTGACAAGAACTCAACAGACGCCATGGACTCTTATACAACTATATAAATAGATGCTCACAGCTCACAATAGAAAACAAACTGACCATCTACAAGAAGATAATACAACCAATCTGGACCTACGGTGCAGTACTGTGGGGTACCGCTAGGCCTTCTAATATTCAACAAATATAATCCTATCAGTCCAAAATGCTCAGAATAATTGCTAACGCTCCAAGTGTGTCCAAGTCTATCCTTCAACATGATTTTAACTTTTCTCTAAGATCTCATCTCCACCCGCTTCAAGTTCTTTCACGGTAAACTCAAATTTCATCGTAATCTACATGCCCAATCTTCCCCGACTTAAACAGAGATGGCCTTGCGACCTCCTGGGCCTTAATGCCTAAACTTATTAGGAGTGGGTCCCTTCTCCCTGCACAGTGATGTTCACTGTTTTATTTTATTGTTATTACAAGATATTAATAACAGAATGTAATAAATAAAGATTTATTTTTTTTAAAAAATTATCAGGACTTGTACAGCATTTTGAATTTTATTTATTTTTTTGAAACCTAAAACTTCTAGTGATATTCTAATACCACTGTTATTCAGACAGCATGTAAAGCAACAATAACTGCCAATTCTGATGTAGAATAAATAAAATTAATAGTTCAAAATTTTAGCATTTGCTATCTCTTCCTTGAGCTAAACAAAAGACTGAAAATTAGATTTTAATTTATCACCCATTTATTTTTCTTTTGAAGTGCAAATAGCTACTGCAGAGAAGCTTTAGTTCCAGGAATTGTTACTTGTGAAAATTAACAAAACCAAGGAACTTGGACAGTTTGCTGACAGACTGGCCAAAGGAACTCCTGGATCAGGTTCAATTAATTTATTTTCCCTCTAAAATAAATTTGAAAAAGTTAAGGTACATACCAAACTGACAAAGTTTTTGAAATAATAGATTAAAATGTGTATGGTGTACTTCATCTGACTCTGAAGCAACCAAGAGATATTAAATATAGACAACATTAGATAAAACATTAGAAAAAAGGTAGGTCACATTAGATAAAATGAATGTGAAACAGTTCTCAGCCTGAAGGAGAGCTCTGACACAACTATGTAACAGTTCTCAACCTGAAGAAGAGGCTGGTATAATCAAACAGATTAATCATTGCTGTTTGATTGGAGGGCCTTTGGAGCAAAAAAGATGTGATGAAAAACTGAAGATTTACCTATTAAAATGCTGGGAGTTGAAATCTTGAAAGATACCTGAGCAAGATACCTATCAGAGTGGGATATATTTTTTTTGGCCGTACAGGCAATGCTACACACTCCATAAGCCAATTCTTTTGGGGAGAATGTGGAGAAGGTATTCTCAAACAATATATTTATGATCTCTGGATTGCTTCAGAGTCAGAAGAACTCCATTGACATTTTGATCTATTGTTTCACGAGCTTTGCTAACTTAGTTTGTACCTTAGCTTGTTCAAATGAGTTTAGCATGAAAAAATTTTAATTAATGATGCAGGATTTCCTTCTGCCAAAGGCTGTTGACTAAATGTTAAGTTTGATGACACAAATGCACCATGCTCATCATGTGATTTTTTTTTTTTTTTTTTTTTAATACAAAGTGGTTTAGTCAAAGTCTGATAGTGACACAGTATATATGAATGTTGTGTGATCATAAAGATATTTAGGTTTAACGCCAATAAGAAGACCAAATATTTTAGAAAAGTTGTTCCAAAGATGAGGTCAATATCTCCAATAGTCAGAATGTATTATGCTGTTATAACTGAACATCAGTCAGCAATTGTTTGGCTAGCCTCATCTCTGGCTCATCAAAATCAAAAAATAAAATCACTGACAGGGATGTCACAAGAAGAGTTTGTCAATGAACCTACAGGTTTATTTTCATACTTCCTCCGTTACATTAAAGTCATTCTTGTGACAATACAATCATTTTCCGTAACTTCATAGATAATGTGTGAAATGGCAAATTGTCTACATTTGCCAAAAACAGGTCCACATTTTTATATTAAAAAAGGGAGTACTTTAATAGCAATCTTAGATGCCATTAACAGGTTTATTTACATTTATAGATCTGGTGAATTCTCAATTACCACTGATTTTATTTTCATAACGAGAGTTTGGGAAGAGGCCCAAATAAAATTAAAGTAAAAAGCAAGGTAATTTATTTGCACTACCACACAAACCCTGAACACCACAAAAAGTAAAATTTTTTAACTTGAGAATTCCACTTTGTTACTCCCTGAAGATCACCAATATGGGGTTTATAAAGAAAACACCACTTATATTGATAATACAATGATATATTAAAATTATTAAGAAAAGTAAGAATCAGAGAACAATGCAAGCACAATGTATGCTAAGTAGTAAATAAACTGGGGGACAAAAAAACCGGCGCACCTGGAATTTTACCTGAAAATGCATATAAACATTTTTATAACAGGTCAAAGGTCACAATTTGCTCACCTTTATTTATTGTGATATATTCTGTTTGTTGTATACCAAGAATAAAGGGTAAAAAACACAACATGAGTGGGTAAAAAAATCTTTATTGAAAAAGAAAAGAAAAATGGTCACTTTTAGAAAAAAATAAACACACTCTAAACGAAAAATAACACTCTATTATTAAGAAATGTGAGTCATTAGTACCGAGTGTTGCCTCCCCTTGCTTGAATAACATCCCGGGTTCTTCTAGGCATACTGCGAATCTGGTTGGCTACACGATTTTGAGGTATCTGATCCCATTCACGTACCAGAGCCGTCCTAAGCTCTTGGAGGTCACTTGGTGGGTTCTGTTGTCGCCGAATGGACGTTCCAAGCTGGTCCCAAAGGTGTTCGATAGGGTTGAGGTCAGGGCTGCGAGCTGGCCTCTCCAAAGTGCGGACGCCTACCTCATCCAGGTAGTCCCTTACAACGTGTGGCCGTGCATTATCATGCATAAAAAGGAAATTGGGTCTGATAAACGTGGCAAACGGTACCACATATTCCTCCAGAATGTCAGTCACATACGTACATAGCGTTGGCCTTCGGAACACATAGAGGTCTGTCTTAGCCTCTAAACAAATTCCACCCCAAACCATCACCGAGCCCCCTCCAAATTGCACTCTTCCCCTAATGTTGCACTGTGCATATCGCTCGCCTAATCTTCTCCACACTCGAACTCGGCCATCTGCACCGTACAGGTTAAACCTGGACTCGTCAGAAAAGAGAACAGAGGCCCAATCATCTTCTGTCCAGGCGGAATGTTCTCGACAAAAGTTGAGGCGAGCTGTTCGGTGCGCTGCGGTGAGCAGAGGGCCGGATGCGGGGACTCTAGAGTGGATATCGAGCTCTGCAAGCCTCCTCCTTACTGTTCGCACGCTTACATTTGTATCCCGTGCGGCACGCAGTCGGTGAGAGGTTTCAACTGCTGATTGAAAGCGATTTCTGAGGGCCTGGAGAGCAATGAAGCGATCATCAGCTGGGAGTGTCGCTCTTGGACGGCCTGATCCCGGCCTCCTGGCATAGCTATCAGTTTCGCGAAACCTCTGAACTGCCCGGCGAACTGTTGTTTCAGGCAGTCCATGAACTCTGGCCGCGTATCGTTGGCTTCGGCAGTCTTCAATCAACGCCATAATTCGCGCAACAACCTCTGTCGTCAAAACCATTTTTAATGTTTTAAAATTATGAATTTTCTCTTTAAGAAAGAAAGGAAAGAAGAAACGCCAATCAATGTGTTTCTGGAGACAAACTGAATTCAAAATTATGAATTTTTCCTTTAAGAAAGAAAGGAGAGATAAAGTCCATCTTTTAGTTTATATCATTAATCCTAGAGAGGATTAAGACATTTGTTGTCAAAACATAAGGAATCGTACTCCCATTTGATCTGTCGTGCCAGTTATTACACCGCACACAAAAATAATTATTTAATCTGCATTTTTCAGGTAAAATTTCAGGTGCGCCGGTTTTTTTGTCCCCCAGTGAAGATACAATTAATTTGAGGTTGCAATAGAGATTAGGATTTCATTTAGCATACACATGTAATGAAAGTGGACTGTATAGCTATTAAAATAATCACAGTAAATTGAAATAAAAATACTGTAATAGGATAAAATGGACAGAGTGTTTACGATTAAAGGTCAAAATGTTTACATTAAATTTTAGTAGGTTAATTCATTTTATATTTATGCACAATTTTATATTTTAATTTATTTATTCATGTGTTAAATTATTACATATAGACATGTTTCTATATTATTTTTTATTTAATTTTTTCATATTCAGCCCTGATGAAGGCCTGAAAGTTAAGTGATGTTTCATTGTTATTTACCCAATTTTCAAAAGTTATTGAGAATTCCTGGTTGGATAAAAGACATACCCGATAGTATGATCAGATGAAAGAGAACAAGTTGAGAACTGTCTGTCAAATGTATTATAAGGAAAGTCCTTTTGAACGATAGAAGTTATTTATTATTTGAAAGGATTGTTAAAAAAAAAACATAAGAATAATTTCATTCTAGTAAAAAAACTAGTGAACAAGCAAACAACTTTGTCCAACCAAAAATTGCTTCTGGCTGTGGTAACTAAAAGGAGGGTAAAGATAATAAAACTTTAAATTAAAATTTCTTAGAATTAATTTAAGTAATCTAAAGTTTGCAAGACAAATCAGAAAATTTTCAATTAATAATTAAAAAATTCTTGTAAAGGGAATTCATTATAAAAAATAAATAAATAAAAAATTATAAACTTTAAAGTGAGCAAGAAAAGTCACACAATTTAGGAGAAATAGAAAATTTCAAAGATATAAATTGAGGCTATGAACTTTAGTGAATTAGGGTGATGAATTTTTTTTGAAAAAGACAAGTTGATAGAATTAAAATGTTGATTGAATGCCAAGTATTCAGTTGTGTCTGTCACTCATTGTGATATATTAATTGTTGAATATAAGTGCTGCATTAAATATTTTGTTTATTGATTTATCCTTCATATCACAGATATTAAAGACGACAAATACTTATATCCAACTTTAAACAAAACAACAAGCTGCAAATCTGTAAGCTCACCTCAGTGAAACAACAAAGGGAAACAGATATTTAAATAAAACTAATTCATTTGTATAATAAGTAATTTTTCCATAACAAAAGAAAATTCTTAATCATAAAATAAGCATTTAACCATGAATTTCCATAAGCTAATATTGAAATACCTTGGTACTGTACACATTCAACAATGCATTGGCAACATACAATATGCAGAAAACATTAATGAACAATAAAAAAATTGAACCTCTCACTCCACCATGACTCAAAAAGGTTTTTAAAAAAATGAACCCCTGATTATGTGCAATTGTCACTAGTATAAAACAAGATAAAAAGAGGTAGCAATTTCTTTGAGTTATACAGTGAAAGAGTTAAAGCAAATCTCACACACACAACACATATCCTGACGCACATTCATTTTCAGAATGCAATCTCTTTATTAATACCAGAATCAATTATCTTCACTGGAAAAAAAAATGTTAACAACAGAATTTTTGCAAGGATTTTTGGAAAGGCTTTGAAAACACAAATAACCTTTTTTGAAATATGTCAGAATCAATATAGAAATGGCGTCTAGGATGAAAGGAAACAAAAGTTCACCTAAGTACACTCTAGTGAGTGTATCCTAAGAGAAAATAGATGGTTCGGGATTATACTGAGTTCAGAAGAGTCTCCAAATAGAGAAGAGAGAAGAACATATACCTGAAACTTGATTATACAAGAATAGACAAATCATAACTAAAACTTGCTGAAAAGTAATTAGATATTAAAGGAAAATTACGATTTCAATTATTTCATAAAAACAATAAAATTGGATGAAGCTTTACAGCCATTAACTAAATTAAAGAATAAGTTAAGTAGTCGTAAAAAGTAACAAAAAACATTAAGGGATAATTAAATTAAAAATATCTTACTTGAACTTCCTCCCAGTTTTCAACTGAGTTCCACCATTCCAAATATATGTTTTTTCAACATAAAAGAAAAAAACATCAAGCTTCACTCCACCATTATCAATAAATGAAAGCTCTAATGAATCATTAGGCAAACCAAATCTATGCTTAAGTTTCAAACTTTGATTGGTCAAATGGTCAATAATAGTTTCATTAAACTCAGTTGCAAAAATTCCAATATCAACATCTTTACTGTGCACTATTATGTCACATTCTCTAAAAAAACCTGAAATAAAAATTTAATGACAAATTATTTTCAAAAGTAAACATGCATTGGTCTAATCATAGAAAATATTATACCAGAATAAGGGTGGTGAAAGGATGAGAACAAGTTGTGAACTTTTTTTGCCTCTCAATGAAAGCAAATTATTGTGAACAATAAATGCAAGGGAATAGAATGAAAAATCTAACTGTCTCAGCCAGGGCCAGAACCTGGATCTCCTGCTATCCAGGCAAGNAGTTTGTTTTCAAATTCAACCATTTGAAAATATTGTTTTTTTACATAAAAAACTTCAGCTTCAAAAGCAGTCTCACGAAACTTCTTCAAAAGCTAAAGAAAAAACAAACAAAAAAGGATAGAATAAATATAAACTTTGATAAAAGGAATGGTTAAAAGCCAAAATAAAATATTACTGTTAATAAAATTAACTTGCACCAAATAGGGTTTAAATGGAGAGTTTTATGACTGTAGATATTATTATTAGATGATGTTTGTTGGGGTTCGGTAAAGGTAGATAAAAAAAAAAAAATACGAATTGTAAAAAATGGGTATTTTTTTATTATTATGCCAATAGGCAGATAATTTTTAAAAAATACACTTTTTTTTTAATTAAAATTTTTTTGGATCTACCTTGACTGAACCCCAACTAAAATCATCTAATAATAATATCTACGACCAAAAAACTCTCCATTCAAACAGAATTAATTTTCACTTCTTCTAAAATAACTTGATTTTAATTATATGGGCTGAAAGATTTGCTCTAAAAACTTGACTTTGAATCTTCATATTATTGAATGAGAAAAAAACAATAATTAGTGGGTGAACATAATTGTATAATGTAATCCCATTGATTTTAATCTTAAATTATTTGAAGCACAAGAAGTGTTAACTTAGCAAGGCAATTTAAGTGAGCTAATTCTTTCATGATTGCCAATAAACAAAATTCTCTATCATTAGGAACTCGTTTTTTGCAGAAGATTTTTGGCAGCAATACATTTTGGATCTACATAGAAGAGATGAACATATCACTGCTGGAATTAGAAGCCGACAAAAGTTGTTCTGAGGGAGACTTATGTGCAATTTAAAGTTTAATAAGGATATTCTATTCAAGTAAAGCAAATACACACATTTACAATTTAATATCAGACTTACCTAAATTCTTACTAAATTGCAACAAGATAGCATTTCTTTAATCATTAATTTAATTAATTAATTTATTTATTACAATGTCAATTTCATTGGAAGTCAATATTACAAAGGAAACTGTCCTGGGAAAAGTTAATACTTATTTCACCAGAAGTTAATCAAATTAAATTATATTATGATATATTATTATTAGATGTTTTTGGTGGGGTTCAGTGAAGGTTGATCCAAAAAAATACAAATTTAAAAAAAAAAGTGTATTTTTTAAAATTTGTATTTTTTTGGATCTACCTTGACCAAACCCCACCAAAAAACATCTAAAAGTAAATTTTATAATACAATTTTTCTTCATTTACACTTCATCAAACACCCAATACATGTTAAATCACATTTTAAAAATGTAGGTATGGCCCCCTTGAAAACAATACACAATAAAAAATACACATTTACTTGAGCTTTCAAATTCATAAAGAAAAAATTTCAAGTACTGATTTTAGCCAATTGAGGATGCCAACATAAAATGTGTAAATCTAGAAGCTCAACTTTCTATGCTTCACAGAATCATAGAAAAAATGTCCTACTGTAAAAACTCAAATAGCATACAAATTTCTCAAATATCAGGACTTCTCAGCTTACAAGTCTAACAACTGGGATTAATATGAATTTTCTTATTCAACTTATTGTCCAGATAAACCATCAATAAAAATACTGATTTACAATTATTCCTTTCCAAAAGAATTTTTAATAAGCAATAAATCCTAATTTACTAAGTTGCTACTAAGTTATCTTCTTACTGTCTTCACATAATTTTCTTAAAGAATTAAAAAAAAAATATATATTGAATTTTATACCTAAGCATGTTCCACTGCTAAGCCAAAAAGATATAGACAAAAAATCAAGTATTGCCTTTGCTTTCGATAGAATTTTATGAGCCCTATGTTTAAAACGAGCTGCTTTAGAGTTCTTCTCTTCACCAAATTTACTTTTAAATAATAAAGCTCTGGTGAAATTGCACTCAAGGAACTTAGAATGCTCAAGTTCATCATGTAATTTTTTCTTTTCATTCTTTTCTTTGAGAAGCAGAATATGAGAAAACATTTTTTCAATTCTTAATTGTTCAGTAAATTTGTATCTGAAATATAATTATAAATAATCAATTAGCCAATAAACATTGAATCTTATAATGAAATATATTGATATGTGTATGTATTTCAATTTACAATTGAATCTTAACAATGATATATTGATATATGTATTTATTTAATTAATTATAGTATTCATTATAGTATAGTGGACTTGTACAGCATTT
>KZ809201.1:100756-113266 GCA_000696205.2 Oncopeltus fasciatus | reverse complement strand
TATTTTTATATATATATATATATATATATATATATATATATATATATATATATATATGGGGGGGGTGTATCTAGTCATATAGACTAATGTACTAGACTGATGTACCAATACATGATGTAGACACTCTCCCAATCACCCAATTTGCCCTGATGAAGGACAAAAATTCAGGCCGAAACTTTATTATGTTCAACGTTGGCTAAAATAAAAACTATTTTGATTACAAGTTAGTCTTTAATTCTTCAACTACCAAGACCGAATTCCTGATAACCTCTCCTCATAAAACTTGACGTTCAGCAAATTTACCTCCAATTCGAAAACTTCAATAACACTGCACAACAAAAAAATATTTTTTGAATGTTTCCTACACTAAATTAGTCTATTTCTACTCATTTTGGGGTGATAAAAACGAAAATAACATTGACAAATTTTTATTAGCTCTGGTTTTTGAGATATACACTTAATCTTAAAGAGTAGTTATACTATACTATACGTGAAAAGTGAAAGTACAAAAAACAATATTGTTATGTTTCTTTTAGAATATTTTAAGTACAAAATTGATTTAAAAAAAAAAACTTTTATTTTATTTATTTTATTATTCTTAGTGTTTTGACAAATAAAAGAGGTTTGTACCACCAAATTTCAATTAAGTCAATCCGATGTATTGTAAGATCGCTGTCGTTTAGCTTGTCTTTTATAAAACACTTCTGGAGCATCCTGTACTGAGCTGTCTGTACTGAGATATTTTCACATCATGTTTTAGAAGATTCCACTGTTGTAGTCTTGACCCTAACAGCTCAGCCTTTTCCTTAGACAAGCCAAGATCTCTTATAAGGTCACTCAACTCTGCTTGACTAATTCTGTGCGGATCACTAGACCTATCGCTTACATCAAAATCAGGGTCATAGGATGTAGAAGGATGGGTTGCTTCTTGTAAACAGACTTCATCACTTTCCTCTAAAATTTCATAGTTTTGGGGTGGAGAAGGGACTGGCAAATTGTCTGAGTGTGGTACAGGCCGAAGAGCAGATGGGAGATTAGGGTATTTCACCGTTCCTCTTTTCTTCATAGATAAACCTTGCTTAATGGGAGGAGTTAAGCAGAAATAACAGTCGTCTGTATGATTGGTAGGCTCACGCCAAACCATAGGTACTGCAAAAGCCATTGCCCGCTTGTTATTTTTCAGCCACTCTCGCAATATGACGGAACAAGAATTACAACATATATGAGGAGCCCATGATTTATCTTGGTCCCCAACTTTTACACCAAAATAATGTTCATAGGCAGTCTTAATGATAGGTGACATTTTACGTTTCTGAGCCTTAAATGTTATTTCACCACATATATAGCAAAAGCTATCGACAGAATTCACACACTTTCGAGGCATTTCAGATCAGCACTTAAATTAATTTAAAAATCAACTTCACACGATAATTTCAATAGCAACCACGTGCGTACAATTGACAAACTCGCAAAGGTTATGTTTACTACTTATGAACAGCTGATGAGAGGGGTGTTATGTAAACAAACATGTGTACCAACTGTTGGTGATGAAATATTTCATTTGTTGAAAACTCAATATATATATAATAGCTAGTCATTATGAGGTTGTTAATAGAGCTAATATATAATTTTTATGGTCATTTTCGGTTTTAACACGTGGAAATACATTAAAATCAGATAATTTCAACCCCGAAACAAAAACTTTGTTGTTCTGTGTAATTTTTCTGAATTCCCTAAAATTAATCAGCAACTTGAAAAAAAAACAACTCATTTATTTATATTATTAAAAAATCATTAATAATCATTATTATTTGTTCATAAATAACTTCAAAATATCAAAATTAATGTCTATCAGTTGGAGCTGCTATTCATATTATTAATCAGTTTTTTCAATTTTAATTTCATTATAAACTTATCGAAATAAGAGAAAATAAAAATTTAGTTAAAGAGTGATCTCTTTAAGTCTTATTCAAAAACCTAAAAAAACATGTCCCTAGCAATATGGCAAAATGGCCTACTCCATCGGCAGCAGAATAGAAGAACTTATAGCTCGTTTCTTACAAGACCATACTTTCAATTTACTTTTATAATTCGTTTGTAAGTTATTAAATAATATTTTGTACTCCAATTATTAAATTTCTCTTTTTTTTCTCTCTCTTTGCATACTGTCTAAAAGTAAATATTTTGCTGGTCCTATAATAAAGTTCTTATCTTTTTTTTTCTTGTAAAGATTTTTTAATTTTTAGGCTGGGTCAATAATAAGAAACCATTTTGATCTTACAAACCAAAAGACATCCGAAGGAAGGAGGAGAAAAGACAACCACGCTAAGGTACATTATCATGTTAATAGACGCTTTATGTAGAAAATTAGCGCCAAATCTTATTCGAAATCGTTATAGAAATTTTCTCTAAACAGTTTCTATTGCGCAGCCGCAATTGCGTACTCATTTTGTTCGGTGAGCATTCTAGGTTCCTACCCAAAGACCAACAAAGTTTCATCTCATTTGTCCACAATTTTGTTCAGATTGAAACAAACACCAGCGTTTCTTGATCACTTGATTTTGTGTTCCAATATTTTGGCAACACTTTGTCAGTAAGAATATAGAAAGAGGTTGTTAGGTGAGTAGTGGAAAAATGAGAGTAACCCTTTCTGACGAAAATAAAAAAGACATTAAGAAGCATTTAAATAAATTAATTAAGAAATTTCCTACCATTATAAAATAAATCCCGAGTCATTAAGAATAACTGTTCCTCTTTGACAGTCAGCAGCTCAGAGGAGATCAAGGGATGAAATAAGGCTTTATTTTAGATCTGACTTAGCTGGTTCAGCAGGTCTGATCCTCATAACCTGCTACTAAGTGCAGAAAAACAGTATCTGTGAAGTGCCAACTGTTATTCCGGTGAAGAAGAATATAAAAGTGTGTTTAGGGATAAGTGGCTTTCATTTAGCGACATTCAGACTACTTATGTTTTATGACCGCTAAGATTCATATGAACTATTAAGGCCGGTTTAACAGAAGATAATAACTGAGCTGCTCACGAGGTACTTTGGCGACTTTTAAGAAATTTCAACAGATCTTCACCGTTCCTACATAGAAGAAGCTAAAAAATGTTTATAAGTACTTTTGTGTATATTTTTACGTTTGTTTATACACATATTTCTTTAGTTTATCAATTTAAAATAATTCCACCTCGAAGGAACTGCGAAAGAGTTAAGCACATTTCTTAACATCGTAGTTGCTGCCCTCCCACTTAAAATATTACTACTGTTCAGATATAAATCTGTTTTGAGTTTCATTGCATAAACTTAATATTACTCTCGCTTCATTAAAAAAAAAAATGTCTTTATTCTCACTTAATGCATCAGATAATATTTACATACTATCGGTCGAATTATACTGAAAGACAAACTTAGCCTTTATATTTTACTATACAAACGAAGTTTTAAATATCCCTAATGGAAAAAAAATTACTGAGTTTCTAGACAGTTAATTAAAAATTTTGGTCTGGGATAAATTCAGATTATTATCACTAAAGATCAACCGCTAAAATGCCCTAAATGTAGCTCTCAAATGAGCGTTCAACATTTCATCGAGGAATGCCCATATTACACTAATCTATTTACATGCAAAAACCTCTCAAGACAACTGTCGGCATCCCTGGAAAACAATGAATCCAATGTAGGCAAATATATGTGCATTTTAAGAGAAACAGGCATTTATGAAAAATGTAATTAACCCAACAGTAAGGGCGTAATAACCATGATGTTGATCGCCCTATAACCTGATCCTAATCCTAATCCAGATTATTATTTGTTGAGTTTTCTAAGTAAATTCTAAAATATATTTATGTGCAAAACAAATTTGTTTTGAGATTCAACTTGAAACTAAATAATACGCCTGCTGTAACGAAAAACGCATTTAAAATTACAGGTATTCTCTCAGTCCTACTCGTCTAATTTTTCTCAATAACAAATTCAGCCTTTATTTTTGCATTTAAAATCGTTTTACCAAATTTCTTAACGAAATATAATTATTGCGGCTTCGGAAGGGGGGAAGGCACGTTTTCAGATACTTAAATAATATAATTTAATGATTATGAATAATATAATTTATTTATAAAATTGTATAAATAAAATTAGTAGCTGAAGGTATGAATTAGTTAGTCACACCTGTAATACATACAATTAACTGAATGTGTATTTCAAGGGTGACATGATTCTTCATAGAAAATCATTGCAATTTCGAATAAATATCTTAAAACAACATAATTTTTTAATTTAATGATAGGGGAAAATTATTTTTACAGTTTTAAGAATTAAATTGTATAACGGCTTGCAACATACTAATAATATAAATATTGAGATAATTTAGATAAATGGATATCTGCCCTCACGGTGTGGATGGGCGGTGCTTAGGATTAGAGTAATGAAAATCGCATCATTCAGGCGTTCAGATGTCAAATTTATGTCTTGAGGATTCTAAATGATAACAAGATAACAGACATGATAAATTGGTAAATGGTAAGCAGGGGGCTCCTTTAGAGCCGACCAAGCTAAATACGACCAGAGCTGAACCTGGATAGCAGATACTACAACCTAATTCTCTGTGGCCTCCACGGCTACAATGCAGGGCATCATCAATTAGAGGCCGAGCTGGACTTATCATCAATTAGAGTGTGATAAAAACCCTCCCTTAAATTTAACAATAACAATAATTTATAATTTACCGTTTCTTCTTCCGGGTTGTCAAGTTGTTGATAGTTGCCGAGCTTTCGCACATCATGTGATGGCTTCTTCAGGGCTGAGTAGAGAATGAGAGTTGTTATTTATCAACAACTTGACACGGTCCGACCCGGAAGAAGAAACGGTAAATACATCTGACGACCGTCGAAGCCTACGTGAACAAATAATTTATAATATCTAGCAAATATTGCACAATCTTATCCAATAACTTTTAACGCATATTAACAAAATGATATTAACCGAAATATCCGGGAGACAAAATGTTATAAGAGAGGAGCTTGTTGCATCATTAACGATGAAATTAAGGAGTAATTTTTTTCTGGAAAATGACACTGATAGGGGAAGTTAATGTCTTTGACGCTCTAGGCTGACTGGGAAAGGAAAGTTTAAGAGGCACTTAGCCCTCCAAGTTTTTCTAAAAATATCTTCCTTTTCATGTGAAATATGCATTATGTACAATGCGTTTGGCATCTATACAAAACATCAAAAACACAAACAATAAAGAACTTATTGACGTACAAATAGAATGACAAACTCAAAACACCCACTTTCCCTGATCCGATATAATCCAAAAATGAATTCGTACGGAATTTGGTATCTGTTTTTTAATTATTGTGGGCATTTGAGAACAAAAAGACGAATATACTCACAGATGTATATGTATATATATGGTACATTATCATGTTAATAGACGCTTTATGTAGAAAATTNCCTCTTAACAGTGGAACATATTCGCCTTTATAGCCAGAACCATAATTTAGTCTCATATTCTATAAAAATTAATGTTAAACTATATAATTTAAATTTATATATATTACAATGAACGGCCATTGAAGAGTTAAAGTAATCCAGTAAATTATTGCAGAGTTATGTAGTATATATAAATATACTCTCACATTTTCACACGTTTTTTTATTAGATTCATATTCTTATTTTAAGTCATTTTAAATTCATAACTATCTTTTAAGAAGTGTGATTTTCATAAAATAAATTAAATATCAGATGAAGAAATGATCATTTTATTTCACATCAGTTAGTTTTTATAACATATTAAGAATAAAAATCATGAAAAAAAACTCATTACATTAAAACATTATTATGCAATTCAAAATAACGAAAACTGTCAAGAAATCGCAAAACGAATATTTATTTCTTTTCTTTTCAAAAAAAAGAATCCTACTTGATCCGCAAAATTGCAACAAATATCGTCCTTAGAAGTATTTTTATTAGAATTATTCTTGATTTTCAATGTCAGAAAATTACAGATTACTCTTATTGAGTTTTATATTTATATTTGAGTTTCTTAGAACATTAGTAAATTATTACTATAATAACTATAAAAGTATTAAACTAGTAAGCGACTTCGAACTTAAGAGTAAGCCAAAAAGAGATAATTTTATTTGGCACATATTTTTACGTTCATAGTAGGTTGAAAGGTACAAGTAAGTATGGTAATAATATGGAAGTCTAGAGTGCGCGCAATCAAATTTTCCTTCAGTTCAGATTAAAGAAAAATTAATATTAAATAGTGATGTATTAAGTCCATAAGTAATTTAAAACCACGGTCGATCGATTTTATCGACCAGGATATATTCACCAAAGGACATATAGCCCCATTATCGGTAGAGTAATGGAGGGTACGTCATTGAGGACAGCAGAAGAAAAGCTTATGGCATATGGCTTTATCAGGGGTGAATGGATCCCTTGTAAGCAAAGAGACTGATAGCGTCAGTTGGAACACGCAAATCCGTGATCAGTGCACGACAGACAGCGACTGAACAGCTACGAATTTTGCAGCACTAGCGACAGATATATCACAGCGAATCGTCCACCACACTAATGGCTCTGCTATTGTGTAACATTTGTCCTCTGAAACAGCCCGACATTATTTACCATTAGGGAAAATAGCTCATTAGAATATAAAAAAATACTTTTTTTATACAGACCCTGGTTATTTGTTGTCGGGAAAGTTTTTCCTCTAAATTTACAAGACAAGCTAAATAAGGTTCATTTTTTTTTTTTTTTTTCTGAAATTGGATCGTTAATTCGACCTGAGTTCTTTTTGTCTTTATGGGTTACTTCTATTCCATTCAAAATATATTAGTTCATGGGACAATTCTTTATATTCATATTATATTCAAATACTTCTTTGGAGTATGTAGAAAAGTTACTTTTTGCCAAGATTTCACACAAGTGGAGGGACTGCAAACCTGATTTTCTTGATCTGTTGCTGCCTTCCCATTGCTTGGCTCATAGTTCAATTCCGGAGGTATTTAATTCATTTGGATTTTTTATGATTTCTATGGCTTTCCTGATTGTTCGGCGGTTGTAATTATTCTCTTTAGCTAGGATGGTAGAGTTCTTAAACTATATCTGACGAGATGTGTCCTTTAAATGCCGACTTTCCTATGCGCCTCTGCTTAATATCGGAAATGTTTTTCTTGAGCCGTCTTAAATATAAAAGTATTTATATTTCTTTCAGAGAGAGTATAATTTTTTTTTTTACAAAAACTGCCACGCAATTAATAAGGCGATGAATGAAATTTTTTGTTGTTTTTATCCATTTAAATAATATGATACAATGTAAAAAAACATTATGAAGAAAAATTGTATTCCTATACAAATTGTTTGAGAAACCCAGTTCTGTTGAACTCCTTAGACTCACTGGCAATATACTATACAACTTTTTTTTTTTAACCCCTTAAGAGTAAAGACTATCTAAACGACTTTTATTATTTCTACAATAAAGTCTACCAAGGCCATCCTCGAACCCTGAACGTCAGCCTTGGGAGTTTCGAACGCATCCCTTGGGCTAAGCCGTCTTCCCCCTTCACCGTAATTTAACTTGTATTTTATTCTCTCTAGGTAAATCCAATTACCTTTCATGACCTGAAGTTACATTAGCATGAGAGAAGAAAAAGAAAAATATGAGTCAAAAGTATTATATATACTGCTCAACGATATAATAGTGGGAAATGATTATATAGTCTCTCTTGGAAAGCGTGATTTACTAGAAGATGAAGTGTATCATACATAATAATATATAAAACGAAACAATATGATCAAGTAAAGAGTTTCCCTCGTCAATACCGGAGATACCTGTGGGAGGTAGATAGCCGTGCGTGACACAGAGCCTAAATGGTGGGGGGGGGGGACCACTTACCGTGAATCAGTTTGTCCTTGAGAGAATGGCCCCAATTTGTGGTGAAGATGGGGATCCTCCATCCCAGTAAGGTGGAGCAGGATAAGGTCTTATCCGATCGGGATGGGGTGGTTCTGTTTTTGGGGAGTTATAGAGGGGAAGGTTGCGTCCCGCATTCCTGATATTCCCGGGGGTTTCAATCAGTGTGCCATGTATCGCCCGGATCAGGGTTACTCTACTTGCCTAGTCGTCTTCCCCTAATATAAGGACCCTGTTTGCTATCAGTCCAGGGGAGAAACTTTTTTTTTTTTTTAAGTGCCTAATTTGGTAACTTTAGTTTTGATGATTAGCAAAATATGAACCAACGGGTTTTATATTCTGGGTTATCCCTCTTATTCGGTGGCTAACAAATGGTTTTATCACCCTTTTGGGTGATTTTCTTGATAAACAAGGAAGACTTATGACAGTCTATTGATAATAAAGTAAATAAATTGAAGGAGGAGTTTAACATTCGTCCAAAAATGGAAATATTGCTTAGGTCAATTGGCACGAAAAACATAAGCTCGAGATAATGTTGTTTGTTTGCTGTTTATTGGGGATATACAACCCTATATTTTATGAATAAAATAAAGTTGAAGTTGATCTATCGACACAGGCCCCATCCCGACGGACGGAGACAGACAGAGCCTCCCCCCGCGGCGCCTCGCGGCCCATCATCTTAATAGTATGTAAGGTCCATCATGGCTTTAACTGACAGCCCTGTGAAGGAGGATGTGCTCGGTGGGACCAAGCTGACCACATCTCCCAGGGCGCCTCATGAGCGCCAGCAAGAGATAATGTTAATCTCAATTCTTGGAAGACGATCTAAGGCAATACAAGAAAATCGGTACAAGTATAATTCTCAAAAGTAAATCGATTGAATGTGTGAATAAGACAATAGAAATTGAATAGATGATTTTATATAGGGAACAAATATTTTGCCAATTAAAATGTGTATGTACGTGTATATTATATATATAGGGTCTTCCTCTTAGACCTCCAGGACATTCTGAGGCACNTATATATATATATACAGGTATGTTTGTATTAGCCTCCCATTCAACCACTAATGGAGTGAGGAGCTATCTGCACGTTGCCACCCCATTCTAAACATCCATGGCTGAGGACAAGCTTTTATTTATCAATAAAACCTCCCCAGGGCGGGATTGGAACCATCAGCGCCAGGATTGCGAGACCAGAACGGATGTTTAATAATAAGTACTAAATGATGCCAAACTTCAAAACACTGCATTTTAAAGACAGTTAATCGAGATGTTTCGTTTTAAAAAAATATCTAAGAAGAAAATTAAATAATTATTAACATTAGCATTATTAAGATGAATAATTGATATAGAAGAGGATTTAGGACTTTATGGGTTGAAAGATAATATATTAAGGTTTAGCGCATTTTCCGTGTGAATTAACTACTGGTGTACCATGAAAGCCAGAGGTGTCTGTTAAATGAGCCCTCTTTAAAGGGAAATAACCAGAGTTTACTCTAGGGAACATTGAATAAATAATATATATCTAAAAAGCTGGGAAGGGGCTTGTTTGCTACAGTTAACAAACAGTCAGGTTAGGTGATGAGGCAGGACTGGGAGGATGGATAGGGGACATTGGAACTGGTTTTGATTAAACCAGGGACCCGACCGGCCTTTTATTGGCACTTGGCCTTTCAAAACCTACCCCCTTTTAAATCAATCCCCCCGGCCACCCCCCACACGATCATCCCCCCTCCAACCCCCCCGGCTTCCATTCCATCCCCACCATCATGAGACCCCCTTCCCCGGAACTCGCTTTAAAAGAATTAAATCCTCCGTCCCTCCAGAGGCTTTCAGTTTGTCCACCCAACTGGAATCGTCACATGTGTCCGAGCTCTTCCTCACAGCTGTTTTACCTTAACCCTACTGTCAATAGTGAGACAGAATTCTTTCAGGACTTAAATTAAGAAAACCGATATCTCATTAACCAACTTGTGTGTTTAAACAATGTCAACTGATGTGTTAAGAAATTAAACTCTTGTGGAATGTGTTTCAATGCACCTGGATTTGATGAAACTTTCTCATTAAACCCTGCATAGAACTGACCTCATTTAGTTCCAACTATAAATCATATTAGCTTAAAAATCGAGTGGAGGGCACAACATATTATTTTGTGTTAAAATAATCAGTAGAAGACTCTTGCTTAACAGACGATGGTTGCTGAAAGAGACATTATTTTTTTTTTTTTTTTTTTTGCTGTGTTAGCCTCCCTTGCAACCACTTAGGGTCATTGGAGCGAGGGGCTATCTACAGGTTGCCACCCCATTCTAAACACCCATGGCTCAGGACAAGCTTCTATTTATAAATAAAAGATTGACCTGGGCGGGATTTGAACCCGCAGCATCAGGATTGCGAGACCCGAACGGATCCCCTGAGCTAGCCTGGCGCCCACATTATTAATTTTTAAATTTTGGATAGAATGCTTAAGTCTTTGAGAGTAGCGTAGACCTTTGGTTCAAGTCTTTAGAAAGTCAGGCACTGGCAAAGTACTTCTAATCCAATTTTTCCTGGAATAATTAATTAAAAAAAGTTTAGGATTGCCGAAGAAGAATCAGTATTTTTGCACAACACTACACCCTCAGGATAATTATTGTGTTAAAATGTTTAGAGGAAGACTCTTAAAACAATGTGTAACGAAAATAAATCTCTTTAATGTTATAAGAACAAATAAATAGGTTCCTGCGTCACTAATAAATATAATTGTTTTATAATTGATGGTTTCTGACGTGGCCAGAGTTGGCTTTGAGAGTTTTGTACTTCACTGGACGCGTGGTAGAACACGAGAACCTTCCTGTCTGTCTATATAAAGCCAACCTCGGTAGATAAATTGACTCGCTTGTAACTGGCTTTGTACAGCACTACTCACACTAATAGGCACACATCTTAATGCACTAATCACAGCTTGTATTGATTACAATGCTAACAGAACGTGTAGAGAGGCTGACATGGCAGGGCCCACGTCTTAGCACGTTTCCCAGCTATTAGATGACCTATTAGTGGCATTTGAGGAATTTGTGCACAATATTTATGAATTCCAAGTCGTTATAAGACCATGTTTTCTCAATTGATGAATTCCTACATAGAATTATCCCTTTGAAATAAGCTTAATAAAATTATTTCTAACTATCAAATTTTAACTTTACCAAATAAACAGATCTTGCTGTCTATGAAAGTTCCATATTCTCTGATATTGTTTACGGACTAGGTGAATTCATTTCTAATTGCTTCCTATCCAATGAGTGTAGCATTCTTATATATTTCTTGGAGCCTACCAGAAAACTACTTTTCATGTGAGACTCCTTACGAGATGTCTCTAGTGGTAGGTGTGTATATTCCCCTCATGTAGCCTTCTATATCTTAGGTCCGTACCACCTCACATCACACCCTTCCTATTGACCATGCCAACAAAATCCCCCCCTTATGTAAACGACCTCCGACAGTGCTGGACGCGATCCACTTCCTTAAGTAACTCTTCTATTGACTTGAACCTTTATCTACTACCCAAACAGCTCTTTGATCGCTTGAAACAACGTTCGAGCCAAAACTATTATTAAATATTTTAATACTCTTCCAAACCATTAATATTTTTTACAATTCTTATGCACAATAAGGGCTGAAAAAGGAAAACAAATTGGTATCGAAATTTGAGTGTTTGAGTATATATGATTTAGAGCCCAGTTCACCTAGCTTACGGTTGCATTAACCAATAACTCAAAAAACATCTTTACAATTGTATTTTGATTTTAGACATTGAAAGTAAGTATATTGCCCGATATAATTGTTAGACATAACTTTGTAAGTTGTTTTTATTGCGTTTTGTAGTTTGGTTAGGTATAGTTATTGTTAATTTTTAGATATTCTAAGGTCAAATATATTTGTTAGGTACAGGTATATTTTTAGGTTCATTCTTAGATATAACTATTAGAACTCAGTATATAAATTATTGGATATATTGTTAGGTGTTGTTAGGCACTGTTAATTATAATTGATAGGTATATTATTAATTATTGTTAAGTATTGTTAGAATGTTAGGTATGAATTGTTAGGAATTTTTTGATATATTGGTAAATATAAGTTGTTAGGTATAAAAATGAAAAATGTTTTAAACTTCTAGTAAAATTAAATAAACCAATTTTAGCATAATTGTGTTTTTAACATTTGGGGAGAGATAAAAAGCAACTTTGAAATTTATATTTTATGTCATTAACTTAGGAGCTTTTTGGATCAATGATACCTAATCATCATCAGATCTAAAACTCCAATCTAACGAAGAGCCAAGGATCGAAAGAACGTTTGTACCTTGTGCTTTAATACTTTTATATTTTTAAAAGTACTTTAACTTGCAGTACCGAAGATTAACGCTTTTTCCTATACGTTTAACGTTTCTTCTTTTATGTATTAACCTTTACGGTGCTTCAGCTATGTGAACAAGACGGCTGGGAATGAATTTCTTAAGGACTTTTTCAGCAGAAGAATGCGTCACTAAACAAGGTAGTTTTACTTTTGAAATTTCCATAAAAAAACTAACCCCTACTATATATATA
>KZ809201.1:43322-57247 GCA_000696205.2 Oncopeltus fasciatus | reverse complement strand
TATTTTATTTAATAATATTTATAAAAACATTGACTATTTCAATTTTTTATTACTACGTACAAATTTTATAATTGTTTTAATGATAGATCAGTATTCATATTTTTTTAAAATGTATTAGTACTGATATAAATAATAAATTTCATAATGGTCTCATGCATTTAAAACAAGATGCCAATATTGCTGCCGGTGTTTTTTTCATTGTCCTTGAGAACCACAACACCTGTGTAATTATAATAATGGTCAGTAATTACTGTAAATTTGTGATGCTGCTACCTATTGAGAATACTCTGAACAATGTCCTATATCTGGAATATGCAGATTACAAGTCCATCTTCATTTATCACTCCTGCTTCTCTATCTTGTCTTCTTTCCCTCTTTTCCCCAATTTTATGATTTTGATTACTATTAAACCAGGAAGGCAGCTTTACTGGCAGTATTGGTGGTTTTTATTCAGTGCAGTAGCCTCCTCAGTCATATAGCATTGGAGTGGGCGAGAGCTTAGCTAGAGAGATATGAGTAAAATTAAATGTTCATTTTTGCTCTCTCTCTCTCTCTATATATATATAATTATTTTTTTTTTTTGCAAATGATACTTATTAAGATATTTCTAAAGGAACAACCAGTCTCCTATCCAATTGTAGAAAGCATAAAAAGTCTATAGAGGATATCAGCAAAAGACAAGTATCGACTCCTTACTCTGTTCCTTTTACCTGAACTCACATTTGCTAATTGACCTCTTTTTATTAATATCCTTTGTTTTTCTGGCATTTGATTTTTCATGATTGAAGCAAGAGTATTTTATTAATATTTTATTTTTAAGATAGGTCAGAAATTGTTAAATAATGAGAAAAGGAATATTACCATGAACTATGGTTGTTAAAAAAAAAATAAGCCCTTGTTGTGCTTAAAGGTTGTGTTTAACAAAGTATAATGAAATAGAAATATGAAACTTTTTCTAATTTTTTTTTCTATGTTTATCAGAACATTATGAGAATGTTGTGCAGCAGAAATTTCAGATACTATTAAATGGAGTTCAAGAAGTTAAGTTTTATTTTGCATTATTTATGTATGATTTAATTTATGATTTATGCATGAGTTAAATGATTAAATTTTGTGTAATTATTTCCATAGACTATATACTAGGAGTTAGATAGATAGAGAGAGAGAGTGAGAGAGAGTTACATGTCAATAATCCATCACATTACTTGAAGAGGATAAAAATCAATCAGTCCTTTGATCAGTAGCTTGCTGTTCTCAGCATGGGCTTCCTCAAGTTATTTTGGAACATAAACAGGCTCTTCGGGACTTTGCATACTTCTAATGATCAATTTTATTATTCGTTATCATTGTGCTTAATTACTTTTGTCTTGCTTTTTACGGCAAAGTATTACTATATGAATACTTACTCATTTAATAGTGTAATGGATTGGTCCTTAATTTTGTACATGCTCCGGGGAATTTTAGAAATTTTTATTTGGCTAATTCATATTTTTCAGTTGAGAAAATATAGAGAAGAAACATATAAAATAATTAAAATCATTAAGAATGTAAATGTTTTCAATATAATGACTATATCATTTACATTGTGCCTAGAAATTACGCGTTTTATTATTTTCTTTGCAATAACAAAATTAACATTTAGAACAGTGTTTTGTAACTCAATAATTTTTTTTTTAGATATTATATTTGCTCTAATTATATGCCAGTTTTTAATAATGAGCAGTACTTCATGTTTAGTAAATTTTGATATGAAGCCAAAAGTTGCAAAAATTCTAAATGTTTTGGTTAGAATGTGCAACTATACTGATTTTCTTTCAAAAATTAACTTACTTTTCAGCCTGCAAAACTTTGTCATTTCATTAAGACTTATTTTTATTATTCTATATTTTACTAACCATACATATATGGAATACTACTTCTACTGTAAATTCTCAATGCTATTATTAAATCGTATTTTATCCAGTTTCTCCCAAGTGATACTTCTTTGGGTTGTCATGACACCTCCGCACAGCGTTTCCTCTAAGGTAGATTGGTATATTACCCAAAGTTATATATGTTTAGAAAGTTTGAAATGTTTTTATTTATTTTTAAATGTGTTTTTTGTTTAAAATGTTTTTATTTATTTTTATGTTTTATTTATTTTTAAATGTTTTTATTTATTTTTAATGTTTTTATTCATTTTTAAATTACGTTATTTATTTTTAATGTTTTTATTTATTTTTAACAGAATGTAATATGTAAATAAAGGTTAAAAAAAAAAGTTTGAAATAAAGAAGCATATAATTAAAAATGTATTTAAACTACATAATTTTGTTTTAGAAAGCGAAGTAAATATTATTACAAATTAGATACACTTACCAAATAAGTAAAGCAAGTCAGAAATATTCTTCTTTTTTTGTAAGGAAGTATAATCCGTTACATACACTACGGTGGATATAGAAAACATAGAAGACGTATAATTAATATTAGATCTTTGTGTTATAAATAATACCAACTAATTAAAATACATAACAACACACAATGGAATCGAGCTAACATTTATTTTGCTACCCCATATCTAAAATTGACTTTGCTCCTTTCATATTGCATACAAATCAGAATACATAAAAACTTCATTAGCGCAAGAGCAGTGTAATCTAAGCAGATTTCCCATTTATCATTAAAAATATACATAGAGAAGATTAAATGACTATTTGGATCCTACAAGATGGGGGAGATAATGAAGGTAAAAGGTGAAATCACTGAGGCTGGCTGAAGACTATTAAGAAGAGACTTGGGGTTGCTGCTATTTTGACTAACACATCAAGATTTACATTTGTTGTTCTCATATTTTTTTATTTTCCCTCCAACTCCTTTCTGGTAAATGGATAGTAAATGTTATTGAAATCTAAGGAACTTTACTTTCCCCATATGTGTAATTTTATTTCATTCATAGCTATCATACTGCAGTAAAATTATAAACGTTATAAAAATTATGGAATTTCATTCGTTATTACTTATAATGCAATAAGTGTATCATGGAGCGAACTTATTTCTATTGTGGGTTACATATTTATTTATTTTGCTTTTTACACAACATGGTTAATTTAGTTAATGGGATTTAGTTTAGAAAACCATTGTGACACAATGAGATTGTCAAATAGTTAATTTAAACAAGTACTTGAAACAAAAAATTTTGTTTTGCACGATATGAGTATTATATGGAATTTAGGGGGTTAACCCATTATGAGGCATTCACAGTTAGTCAAAGACGAATTTTATCCAGAAATGTGTTGTAGGCTTATAATNGTATATTAAAGAGAAACATTCTACTAAATAATTGTGAAACAAAACAAAACAATTCTGAAATTAAATAATAAATATGACTCAATTTTTTTTCAATTAGTTGTATAAGAGAGTTGCTAAATTCCTAAAGAAATTTTGAATTACCACATAAGCCAAATATTTGGTTGAATCAGATTAACTTATATATAAAAAGTATTTCAAAATTCAGCTAAATTTTCAGCCAGGTCTTAAGTAGGCTAGTTTCGGTAAATGATTAAACTTTTTTCATCACTAATTGCATATCATTTTTAATCACTATAATAAAGAAAATATTCCTTAGGAAAACCACTGATTTATTGATAATCATATTTTAATACTCTTATATATCTTACAGATTCATTTTAAATTTATATAATTAGACATCTTCTTGTACTTAACTATGCACATTGGTCATGGCTTACAAAATACATTTATGCCTTAAATAATGTTACAAAAGTCTGACATTCATTAAATTTTTGGTTATGGTTAAAATAATCCACATCTCTATTATAATGTTAACTTGAACATTAAAATAATGGTCACAATTAGTTTGTATTGTATTTTGACTTGGTTAACATGTTGATGGGTGATAAAGAAAGAGTTTGCTGTGCTCGATTTAAACAAAGTTGGAAAATTTCACTCAGAGATTTTAAGCACTTCGAAATCTTTGGGTCTCAGCCATATATCCATGTATCACACTATAAACAAATGCTATGATTCCATATATGTATGTGATAGATCATTACCAGGTCAACCCTGTACTTTGTGAATGATTAATCTTGTGAGAGCAGTGGCTGTTCTATAGAGAAGAAATCCCATCTGAAAACAAAGAATCCTGTCTAATTTATGATTTATGCATGAGTTAAATGATTAAATTTTGTGTAATTATTTCCATAGACTATATACTAGGAGTTAGATAGATAGAGATTTCTTCTAGGTTTGTATTATGAAAGGAACACCAACTTCCAGAAAAAGTTTTCACCTAACTTTCAACATCCATGGTCTTCCATAAAAATAAGGAATGATTGTTAGTGTTGGCGAAAAAAATATAACTTTTTTGTAACCTTTTACGTAAATTGTATGGTTCGTCATCTTTATCTTATGTACATTTCGCGTTAACCATTTGTTAACACGAATACTTTTCTTTTGAATACTTTTTTCTAGAAGTTTGAAAATTCAGTGTTACAAACATAATGTCAAAGGATCTACTACAGCCAGCACTTTTAAAATAAATTTAATATTCCTATCAGTGAAACCTTACATTTCAACTAAGGTTGGAAACATATTTTTCAATAATTTGATGAGTGAAGATTATTTATTCAATTTTTTATCAGAACATTATTCAATGGGTTGTATTCTGAGAAATTAGCGTGATGTCTCATACAGAAGGCTGTAGTATTTTCTGGAAATGCCTTTGAAGAATCAAATTCTTATCTTATATCAACAGGTTCTGTTTTTATAGACTCGCTTTGTTTAGAGCACTCAATTGCAAGAATAGAATATTTTTCTTAGAAGTTATTAAAAGTTATCAGACTCTTTGAAGAAAACACTTGTTTTTTTAAAAGTCAAACATCATTTGTTATAGTAAGGAATAACAATTACTTTCATAATTAATTAGTAGGATTCATATGTTCGAATTTTAAAAACTCGGATATTTCTTAAATTACGATGGCCAAATTGGTCAGATTTTTATTTTTCCTGTAGGAACCAGAACCTTAGCTTTAAAAATTAGTGAACCATTCCAAAGTGTTAGAATCAGGAAGAATCGAGGACATTGCCTAAAATCTTGCAGTTATCAACAACAGAGGAAACTTTAAATCTACCTTATTAGCAGATGGAAACTTCAGGTGGGCGATTTTTACTGTATTTACTGAAAATTCTCTGAGTTTAACTGGTGTGTTTTTAAATTAAACAAGTAAACTATTGTGAAAGTTTNATTCAAATAAGTTAAATTTTAAAAAATTATATATAAATGATTTCATTAATATAGTTTTAATTTGGAGGTAGACCTCAAGCTTTATGAGGAGAGGTTAGTCAGGGATTCAGTCTTGGGAGACTTTCTGATGAAGGATGAGAAGTCTCCCCAAAAATTTAACTAATTGTAGTTGTAACTTTTTGTGCGTCCACTACACTATTTTTTCCTCCTGTTATTACACACAAATATATATATGTAAAATATTTTATATCCTTTTTCAAGGAATTCATTTTTCTGTTGAATTTTGCTTTTATTTTCTTTTATTAACATTTATGATAGAATTAGCTGTGCGGCAAAAACTATTTGGGAGTTGAGATACTCAAGATTTTAACTAACTAATAGAATATTAGGTATTACTTAATTGACAGCATGTTACTATTTGGAACGTTATGTTTAATATTGGGTAATACATTAATTCTCTAATAATAGTAACTAATCTCGTTTTTATTATATTGTTTTAATATAATAATTATGTTACCCTACTGTAATGCAAGAAAGCTAATAAGACCTGAAAGGATAAATGTTTGAGAAAATTTTTTCTAGAATATTGTGTATTCATCGCTATACTGTGTAATATGAGTAAAGGTCACGCAATCTAAGTGATTGAACTTGGAGTGCTTTCCTCAAGATATAATATCATCGAAAAATGTATTTTAATGATATTTAATTCACAAGGGAAAATTATTTGTTATAGAATATGATGAAAGTGTTGACAGAGTATCTTTCCTAAGAGGCATCTTAAATCATATTTCTCTCTGAAGTAAAGCGTATACATCCACAAAATTAGTATATGAGATTACATTATTAGTTATATATATATTCACTGAAAAGTCTTCTTTGTTGTAAAACTTTTTTTATTTTTTGAACAAGTGGTTTTAGTTTTCGTGTCATGGATTGCCTAGTATAGGCTACTAGAGTTATGATTGAGGTCGACAGGCCTCGAAGGTCTTTATTTTTCCTTTGTTTTCTGAAATATTCCTCGCGCAACAAATATAAGATCACAATTCTATTGAGTATTCTGTTGCTTGCCAAGCTTATGACCAACATCTTTCGAATCGCGGATGAAATTGCTCTTTACAAAGCGGACTTCACTCACACATTCCTTCCTTTGTTTCGCGGAATCCTGGAGATCAGCTGCTCCCTCGCCCACACGTGGAGTGTCTCTATAGAGCAGGAGGACGTCGAAATTATACTGGAGCGAATGGATTCCAATCCGAACCCACGGATGACCTGGGTTCCCGGGCTGTTGCTGCTCAAAAGCTTATGCTATTACTTTTTTTTTGTAGTAATGGAGTTCGATAAGAGGAACTTATTGGGCATCACTCTTCACCTTTACCTCTGCATCGCGGAAATCTCAGAATTACTGGTCTTCTCCGAGTTCTTTATTATCTACTGCAAGTATTATCGGAGAGTTCGTCACCTGCGCAGCCATTACGGTCTCTTTAGGTCGGCATTTAGGAGTTTTTACGATATTACAGAGGAGATTAGGGGCGTTAATAGAATATATCACAGGCAGATATTTATTATCGTGATTACAATCATGGTGCATTTACCATTTTACAGTTATTTGCTTGTAAAAGATTTCCTGATTGAAAAAAACTTCAACTTATTTGTCTTATCTAGGCTCCTAAATTTATGCTGGATATGTATTCTTCTTTTGGCTACGGTTGCCCCTGTAGAATACATAAATTTTGAGGTGAGAATAATAAATGCTTTTATGTGTAGTGAGGTATGTAGTAAAAAATATTCCTCTAAAGTATTATTTAAGAATAAGCCCAAAAGAGTGGTCTAAAGAGCATTCTGAACTAAAAGATTTTATCAGAAAAATTTTTGTTTTTCCCTAATAGACTTGATTTGGTACATTAATTATAGAAAGGGGTACCTGGAGTCCTACCTTCTCTTACATACTGAAAATAGGGGCATATGGGCTCTGGAATCTTACACAAGCATTTTCTTTTAAAATTTGAATTTTTAAATAGATAAAAAAAAAAGTATTTACAAGAAGCTACAAGGAATTAGGGAGGAATTATGTATCTACCTGGCTCCCTTAAATGGTAATGTGTTAGTTACATCTCTAATCTGAGATCGAATATCAGTCCTTTCTTCTCAAGATGACTGTCTGAAAAGAAATGCACCCAAAGAGATAGTCGGAAACTAGTCAAATAATGGGGTATCAATAATTAATTTGCTATAGCCGATAAAGTTAGATGATTCAAAACTCTAGCTAATGTAAATTTAAACAATTTAAATATTGAAGAAACAAACTGCTCTTTAATTGAAAAAGCTCTCCCAAAGTTTGTTTAAAAAAGTAATAATAAAAAAATGACTTATACAAAATAGAAAAAAAAAAGAAGAATATTTGAATAACAATATTCCTATTTTGAGTAATAAAATGAAGATTATCATTTGTTATGTTTTTTGTTAATAAGTTTTTAAAAATAATAGTATTCAATAGAATGAACACTGGCTCTTCTAATACTCTAGATTCTCCAAAATCAGTGTCTTGTTGAAAAATGAGAAGTACGTAAAACAATTCTTATTTGCATTTATCTGACAGTGGCAGTCGAGTAAAACCTTTAGGAGCATATGAAGAAGGTCGTCTCAAGCACTACGTCCTATAACTGACGTCACTTAAACTAAAACAGGCCGATCATAAAGACAGAACCATTTAAAATATTATACTAACGCGACGGAATTTTGCCTAAATTACGCAAGTTTATACACTTACAATATTACATNAACTGACTCGTACAAAATAGAAAAAAAAAAGAAGAAGAATATTTGAATAACAATATTCCTATTTTAAGTAATAAAATGAAGAATATAATTTGTTATGTTTTTCGTTAATAAGTTTTTAAAAATAATAGTATTCAATAGAATGAACACTGGCTCTTCTAATACTCTAGATTCTCCAAAATCATTGTCTTGTAAAAAAATGAGGAGTGCGTAAAACAATTCTTATTTGCATTTATCTGACAGTGCCAGTCGAGTAAAACCTTTAGGAGCATATGAAGAAGGTCGTCTCAAGCACTACGTCCTATAACTGACGTCACTTAAACTAAAACTCGCCGATCATAAAGACAGAACCATTTACAATATTATAATAACGCGAAGGAATTTTGCCTAAATTACGCAAGTTTATACACTTACAATATTAAATTACCGCGACGGAATTTTGCCTAAATGACGTAAGTTTATACACTTACACCGAGTCAAATTGACCTAACCAACAAGTGGAAAAACGAACACTTGTTTCGGATGTTTGGCCGAAAGTTAACTCCTATTTTTCAAATTAAGAGATGAGAGAAGCAAACAAGGTAGAATACTTCTTTATCTGCAATGAGTCCATCAGAGGAAGAAATCTGAATAGATAGATTACTATCTGATGACAAAACGTTGTTTTGAAACTCTGGCGAGAACACCATTATTATCTTCTATTTGTACTGTAACGGACTTTTCTCCCGTCAAAACCTTTAAGCTTGTAGTTGGAGCTACAATGCGCTGCAGCCATCTGAAATAGGCTCTTATATGGAATATGGTATTCTATTCTTCTGAAATCACTGTCAACTAATGGTATCCTGTCTAACTTGTCTTAGCAGCAATTTGTTGACAACCATCTACATACGGAAGATCTTAAACATATCTATCTTAAATGACCAACACCACTAAAGCAAAACTCTGAAACTTATAAACAAATGACTATGAACTCATCTCTACCCCCAGTTGAAGAGAAAATAGCTGTCACATCAACCGCTAAAGAAAAGGAAGAGAATAATGAAGACAATATTCACAATAACTCTTCTAAAATATGACTATATCCACTTATTTAAAAGTTGTAGTTTTCGAATCCTCTACGGGAAAGCGAAGTTCTAAAGTGAGACATATATCATCTCACTACCTGTAACAGCTAATACTTCCTATGTCAGCCTAAAAGTAATTAAAAGCTGTATCACACACACACACAAAAAGAAAAAGACCCTGTGGAGATCATAAAAACCTCAGTGGTAAAACACTCACACCTCTTAAGAATATCCGATGAAAAATATTTAATATAAGTAAATGTTGGGGAACTTTATTTGTTTCTTGTAAAAACTTCAATTACAGTCACACTTGTATCTCAAAAAACAAAAGCTATCACGTTACCAACTAATGAGACCTATATGAAACAAAGCGGAATTATTTGAAAAAAATATTAACAGAAATAAGGCTTGTTTAATATTTCCGTAAGAATATATCTTATCTGTATATCAGATTACGTATTAATATTAAAATTTCCTGAATAATACCTCCAAGTTATTTCCAAGAAATTACAAAAAGTATATATTTTCTCGGAACCTTCCCAAACTGGAAAAGGTGTTCTGATGTTCGTTAATGAGAGATAAAAACTATATGTAAGTTATGTCAAATTTGATATATTTTGTTCTATTAATTTATTGTATTGTTATCGTAATTATTACTTTTTCAGCCATTGAAAAAAAATTAAGGAATAGTTTTTGGACATACTAGGGTAAAAAAAAAACAGTTATTCTTTTCCCTGTCGATTGAAATATTTCACTCTAGAACTTTATTTTTCTTGTAATAGGGTATATCTTACCCACAACTATTTATTTTTCCTTAAACGTTTTCGGCCCTAATGAGCCATCTTTAGCTCTTCAACACTTTCAATTTCTTCACGGACTGCAATCTCTTACTATCTTCTACTAATAATTGTGGCGAAGACGCATTTAAATATTTCTTAATAATGAAGGAACCCGTTGTAACTAAATGAAACCACAATTTAGATATATTGCTGGACGCGATCTGTAAGATTCCTGGTCTCTAAAGTTGGAACTATAAGTTTTACAAAAACTATTAGTAGTACTATACGTACTATTGTTATTATACAAGATGATAATACGGATATCATCTGTGATAAAAAAATTAAAATGTCAGAGTGGAATAAGTGTTATGTTTGATCTTCGAATCGAATAATTTCTCCCAAGTACAGTAAAAGAAAGGAATTTTCAGGTTGTTATTTACAATTGTTGGAGAAAAGAGAAAACAATGTTGGCAGTTTTATGTATTATTATTTTGTAAATCAATCAGCAAACTAGAATTTATTTATAAATAATTAAAACAAATTACCTTAATAAAAAGTTCCTATAGCTCTTTTTTATTTAATTATAAATTAANCTTAAAACTGAGGGATTTCTTTAATTATAAATTAAAATTTTTTTGACATGATTCTAGCTTTCACTGTTGTAATGAGATATCATATTAAAATTCAACTTAGTAATTTAATAAATGATAGTTATTACTTCTTAATTAATTCTGAAAAATTTAGTCGTTTTAGTTATAAATTTTATACTTATTCTTGTCAGGCAACCTGAAACCCAAAAGTAAATTAAAGCACTATGAAACGTAATAATTACTTAAATGAACCGAAATTAATCATAGAACATTTAAATGGAAATCGCGGTTTAATTTCAGTGAATTATTTACATTAACTACTGGTGTTAAATTGAAACCTTATAACGTAATTTTAAAAAAAATTTTTAGGGCTACAATTACACTTAAATTTGAGTTAATTGGTAATACAATTGGTGTCAAAGTAGTATTTTAGGTTCAAAGCGATTTGTTTTGTTTTCAAAGAAGTAGCAGTTATAATTTAATATATNTCTTTGAATTTATATATCTTTTTAAAAACACTCTAGGATTTTCCTTTAAAATTTACCTTTCCTAGAGTTGACCTTGCTTACTTATCATAAATCTGATTTAAAATTGAATCTTGGAAGATAATATCTGTTGTGGTGAGAAAAAAACATTTGATGATTTGACATGTACTGACAAATGAGTTTACTACATCCCGCTGGCAAAGGAATATGAAGCTATCTTTTGATTTGCAAAACTGCTGTAAACTGATGGAGAGATCAAATTCTCGGATAGACAAAAATTCACTTCCATCATAAGATCCATGTTCCATATGGAACATGATAAATCTGCTTTGTTTGCGTTAGTTCCTTTGTTAAAGATATATTTTGCAGGAGAATTTTAAACCATAGAAAAAGGAAATTTTTTAATAATAATAATTATTCGAGACTCAAAATTTGCTGGCAGATAAATCAATCATCTGAAACATCTGGAGGCACCTTGTTTTACACAATTACATAATACTATGACAATTGCATTTTATCGGATAGTGAAATGGCAACGTAATCTTAATGCACCATTCATAATAGATTTAATTTTCACAGACTCATTTTATTATTGTTGCGGCAAAAGAGTTTTTGAAGAACCAAGTTCGGAGGATCGTATCGGTTAACTAGCTGGCTCCTCATTGATAAATTGTAATTCCTCGCGTTAAAATATGTATTTTTAAAAATGCGAAACATAATGCAAATAAATTTACAAAACGAAAGCTGACGTAAAAAAAACAAACAAGATTGATGGGAGTCCGTCGTCCTTCATTGACTACAATATAAAAAGCCTGTACTACCTAAATTAAGCATATTTATAATGTTTCATTAGGGAACGTCGTAGGGGTCGGCCACGAATAAGAACTTACTCTTATTCGTGGCCGTAATAAGTCACTTACGACTTATTTGATTTTACAAAAACCGACCAGGTTTTTGACTTTATGGCGAGAAAAAAAGCTCGCTAAGGCTTAAGAAGGGCTGTCCAAGTCTTTCTAATGTACTCAGTTTTCGTTATATTTCCTAAAAAATAAATTTATAGAGGAAATAGATAGAAAGTGCCTCCAGAGGGGTCTGCTAGCATTGATACAGAGAATCAGTTATTATATCCGGTTCGTTTAAATAATGTTCTTACAGCGACTGAAACTACATTGGAAGGGACGCTTCCAGAAAAAAAAAATATTACGTTTAGATTAAAGATAAAGAATGCCAATTATGAATTTTATTGTGAGCCTACAGAATCACAGGAAAAGAAAGCATGCAATTTGGAATGAGTTATTTTTTACCAATGTTTCTCCTACATGCAAATAATTCCCTCTGAAATTTATACTGCCATTATGTTGAGTGTTTTTCCCCATCAATTCAAACTTTTCATAACATAAACTAGAGTATGTAGTGTAGTATTTCCTTATATGGCGCCATCTAATTCCATTTCAAGATTGAAATAAAATATTCATTCATCTCCCCAACATCGGTCAATCGTTACTTCTGAGATGGCCTGTCTTGAGCACCTTTTGGTTATCTGTAAAGGTTTAGGAATTTTCCCTTCTTCTGACGAATACTTCTGTTACTCATTACTCGTATTGTTTATTACGTGTACACTCCTCATTTCATCAAGGTATTTCTACATAGAACTGTTTGCAACGGAATACGAAACCACATTGTGGGTAGAGATGCAGACTTTGTATACGTTAAGAGGCTTCGCAGAAATTATATTGTGTTACGTTCACGTGATTCAGCTGAGGAAATCCAAAATAGCAAAACGAATAATAAAATTATCCGCTAAAAAATCAAACACATGCGTTGTATCATGTGTCTACCTTGTGATTTTGCTTGAGCTTCAAGGACTTATAAATTACATTATTTTAGTCGTGGAATCGAATGATCCCTTTAAGGAAATATTTAGTAATTTAATGATAATTATGATGAAATTTCTTTTTGATTTAGTTATATGCCAGTTTTTTATGGTAATCAGCTTTCTTGCTAGCCTAAATGTTACCCCAACTGTTGCATATATGGAAAGATCTGTCAATGAAATGTATAAATTTTTAAAACTCATAAAAACCCTTAATGAGCTATTCAATTACCAAAATTTTATTATAGTTTTCAAGATCGCATACAACATACTATACTTCTCTCACCGCAGCTACACATCGTTCACAAAAAATAACGTATCATTTTCATTTACTGATCGTCTACTGTCCTGTCTTGTCCAGTTGCTGCTCCTTCACTTAGTGATGACACCTCCACACTACATATACACCAAGGTAAATAACAGTTATATATTTAAGATATAAAACTGCAAAGGTTAAAGGGGCATTTGCACGTTCTTTATTGGTATTTACTCCCTTCTCTCTCGGTTCTAGATCGAAACCCGATATCTGGAATAAGTAGGAGATGAATAGGCAACCTTGTCAATAAAGACTTTCCCTACCCTGGAGTAAGAAATTTGTCTCTGGGTCTTTTCGGAATGAGTTCACCTTCCTATAAGAATTTGGACTTCACCTCAGCTACACACATGTTCATTTGTACACTGAAGATATGTCATGGCAATAGATGATTCATTAAGTCAAAAATAGCAGAAATGTATAAATATGAACTTTTGTTCACGTAGGCTTCGTCGGTCGTCAGATGTATTTACCATTTCATCTTCCGGGTTGGACCGAGTCAAATTGTTATTTGCCGAGCTTTCGCACCTCATGTGATGGCTTTTTCAGGGCTGAAAAGAGAATGAGAGTTGTAAAGAGAGATTTTTAAAAATCCAGATGGTATATATTTACCATGTTTTATACACCAGGTGGTGTATAATCCCGGCGCGGTCTGGTCCTTGGGCGAAGCCTGCCTTCCCATTGGTTGATACTGTGTTCTGGTGGCTGGTCTCTGGAGTAGTCAGGTAGCTGGTCACTGATTGGTTGGATCCTCTTGTCAATTAGCGCTGGTTTCCAGTTTTTGCTCAATCTGTATCCGTCTTCTCT
>KZ809201.1:26039-37373 GCA_000696205.2 Oncopeltus fasciatus | reverse complement strand
TTTTTTTTTTTTTTTTTTTTTTTTTTTTTTTTTTTTTTTTTTTTTTTTTTTTTTTTTTTTTTTTTTTTTTTTTTTTTTTTTTTTTTTTTTTTTTTTTTTGTAATACTTCCATTAAAATGTGTAGGAGCTTGATGATAAATTTTTTTATGACTCTAAAACATATAGGATTTTGCACTTACGTATGTTATAAATATTATGGGCTATTTTTTTTCCCCTATTAAAATTTTCATAATTAAGTATTATCCTCTATTATTTATTTTAATTAAATGAATCGTAATTCCATTCTATTCATGTCATTAAAATGAAGAAAACCCAATTTATGTATTACTAGATTTTTTTGGGGGGGGAGGGGTTTGGTCAAGTTAGATCCAAAAAAATACAAATTTAAAAAAATGTATATTTTAAAAATTATCTTCCAACTTTTCGGCTTACATTGTAAGCCATCTTCAAGGCTGTTGAAATACAATACAAACAATTTTCAAAACCTAGGCAAGGTTGACTGAGAGTTACTCAGTCACGTAAATGTGATCTTGGGGACACGACATCCCCTCTCAGCTTCATGATAGGTGTGGTTAAATTTATATTTCTTTTGTAGAAGGTTTTTTTTTAATTTGAATTTTTCTACATAGTTTACTACATTCATACTTTCGATACCATATCAAAAGTACAAAAACTATACATTTATTTATGGCAATTCTATATTATAATATTGTAAATCATTTAATTTTTTTTTTATTATTCTTATGACATTGTATTTTTAAAACCTCTGAAGATGGCTTACAATGTAAGCCGAAACGGCAGGTAATTTTAAAAATACGCAATTTTTAAAATTTGTATATTTTTGGATCTACCTTGACCGAACCACAACAAAAAACATCTAATAGTATTATCTACGGTAAAAAAAAAATCTCCATTTATACGCAAATTAATTTTATTTATTTATACTATTACTGTACCAGCCCATTGGAAGTTGCATAACAAGTGCAGAGTGTAATAAATAATAAAGTTTTTATTAATTAATTTTGTGTAGANGACTTAATCCCATTTAATATTGTATCAAATATTCATTCACAAGAAAGGTCTGAAGCGTTATTCCCTAAAAACCCTTTTTGTGAGATGGGTTGTCTAGAATTCCTTTTGGCAGTCTGTACGGCGTTGGGAATTTTGCCTACTTCTAAGGCACATTTCCGCTATTCGATCGCTTTGCTTACAATATTCCTAGTGCTAATTGTAACATCCAGATACATTTACTATGAATATTATTCATCTCAATTTAAAACTACAGTGTGGCATCAGATGAAGTCATTGTACACAATTCGTTCCCTTCCAGAAATTATCTTATGCTTTGTCCATGCCATTCAAATGAACAAATACAAAATAAAAGTACGTAAAAGCATTAAATTTATCAAAAAGACTAACGTTATCACTTTGACGTCTGTCCTCTTTGTTCTATTGCTTGAACTCCAGGGACTTATAAATTATTTAATAATGATAAGTTGGGATTTTAGAATGAAAACTGTATTTAGTAATATTACAATAGTATTGATGAACTTTCTTTTTGATTTGATTGTTTGTCAATATTTTATCTTTAGCTCTGCCTTTAATTCTGTAAAAATTGTGCCAAAAATTGCAAAACTTGAGCATTCTCTGCGCGAAATGAGTCAGTTCATTCACTTGTTAAACGGATTGAACAAAGTATTTTCTTTTCAGAGTTTTATTATTATCCAAAAAATTATATACGCAATTTTATACTACTCCTTTGGTATATTCAAGTTATTTAAGTTTAGAAATATATGGTTTTCTTTATTTGATCGTGTAGTGTCTTTGGTTATCCAGCTAATTCTGCTACATTTGTTGATGTCCCCTCCTCAATTATTTTGCACCAAGGTAATTGTTAATCATAGAACCTTTATTGAAAGTCCTCTATCATTTGATGTATTTACAAATGCTAGCTTAAAAATGTGACATTAATTAATTAAAGCAATTAAAGAAAATAAGTAAAAATTATCTTTGAAGTAAACGTCCTTTAGTAAAACTAATAGTATAAGCACAAAAATAGTAAGTAGAATTTTCGTGATGTGCTTCACTACGTCTCCGAACTCATTGGCAGTGCATTTTTTATTAAGAATATATATGGCTGGCGGCCAATACAAAAGAAAGGACCATGCTGTTAGTCAAGTGTATAAAGCAGGTTAAGTATTGCTGTGTAGGACCAAAACTTAGCGAAAAGGGAAAATAACCCACAGTTAATAATTATTCAGAAATCCATACTTCCTAGTAACACTTACCTTATCCTTAAGTCTTATTTATCCAACTGTTTCTTTAGGGTTCGGCAAGGGTTAGATTACTCCAATTTCTACCAAGTGGAAGTGGGAGTTCCTCAAGGTAGAGTGGATGGACCTATCCTATTCATCCTGTATACTGCTGACATCTCTACCCATCCAAGTGCCCTTTTAGCTCTATTAGTAGACGATAAGGCTATCCTATCTTCCCACCCAGATCCTAAAACTGCTTCTAAAAACCTTCAATATTATGTCGAAACCATTAAACAATGGTATGACAAATGTTGAATAAAAAACAATGAAGAGAAATGCGATGAAGTTAATTTTCAATTATGAAAGAAAAACTTTCCTAAAATTGTGAAATTTAACAATATTTCTTTACGTCTCTCAAATTTCGTTGATTACTTGGGATTCCATTTTGACTCAAGGCTCACTGGGGGCGAACAACCTAAAATTTAGACAAGGCTCCTATACAGCCTCATGAATAGGAACTCAATCTTACTATAAAAAACAAACTGACGCTTTACTAGACATTACTACGATCAATCTGGACATACAGTCTAGAAATCTGGGGTGCCGCCAAGTCTTCCAACATCCAAAGAATCCAGTTTTTTCAATCTAAGAACCTCTCAATAATCACTAATCCTCTCTATTACGTATCCAATTCCTCCCTTCACCACGTTCAAGAACTCATTTCTTCATTAAACTGTCATATCATCCTAATCCACTAGCAAAGACCCTATCCTCCAACTCCAACCCCTACAAATCTCACCGTCGACTCAAACGAAGATGGCCTCGTGTCCTCCTGGGAACATAGTTAGTATTTAATTTGAGAGTTGTGTCATTGGTCACCTTATTTCCATTTGTGATTGTTATTTTTTAGTTCATTGTTATCAAATTACAAAATGCTTTTATGTTAACCGAAATGTAACAAATAAAAATAAGCTGAAAAAATAATAATAATTATTAAGATAAAAAGATGAAGAATGAAGATCTCATAATCACCAAAAAAAAAGATAAAGAGAGATCTAGAGTTATTATGCCGAAAAACAAGTTCGAAGAGAATTTATGAAGTTTGATAATCGGGTGTTTTTCTTATCTACAGTTTCTTTAGGAGGCCAGCGATTCGTACTTCATCGAAAGCTGACGACACGTCCAGGGAGGCAATCACAGTGTACTTCTTATTTTCGGATCCGCGGAGAATGTCTTTAGTGACGAGATGGAATTGGTGGGTCGCTGAGTAAGAATGTTTGAAGCCGAACTGAGAATTGCATTTTTGTCAGCAAAATGGCTGTTTAAACGCTCCAGGCTTAATTGTTCTTAAAATTTTTGAAAGACTATTGCGGAAATTGATGGGTCTATAACTTACAGGAGAGCCTCGCTGCTTATCCGGTTTGGGCAGCACTTGCTCTTTGCGTTATTCCAGTCCAGAGAAAATTATCCATTTCTCAAGCAGCTGTAGAACACAGAGTGTAGATGTACATAGGTAATAGCTTTCCTAGGAAGATTTTGAGTAGGCAATTTGGGATTCTGTCCTTTCCAGGAGCTTTCCTGACCGTTAATTTTGATTTATGAATGGCCGAAATATCCTTAGAAGAAACAAATTTCATTTGATTGTTTTGAAATATTTCTTGGTGTTCAAATTTTTGAAAACTTTTAGAACCAGAAAAAAGTAATCAAAGTAATCTGGCATCATTTCAGCCATTTCTTCTCGCTAGTCACCACGATGTATCCGCATCCTCCCATCGTGAGCACCTCACTCATCATAAGAACAGCTAGTTCAAGGAGTCCATTGAGATCCTGGGCTCTCCTGGAGATCCAAGGCTTTGGAGAGTGTCGTCGGCTTTGTAATGAACAACATCACATAACGCCTATGAGACCTATGATCTTCGAGGGCCTCTTCAATGATCTTCAACTCTGTGATCAGCCGATTGTATGTATATAAAGGATCTCTGTACCTCTGCCAGAGACGGCGGCATTTCTTTCTTCTAATGATGACTACAATATTCAAAGGTATGGTGCACCGAGTCTCTACCTATCCAGAGCGTGGAGATCTGAATATTGAGGTCTTCCGTGACGATATCCATCCTTTGGATAGGTAGAGTGTTTACAAGCAAGATATTAGACATAAAAAGAAATGTTCCATTCTCTTAACTGAACCATTTGGACATAAACAAATACCTTCTATCAGAAAATGTACTTGTAAACTTACAACAGAAAGCAGTTAAAGACAGAACCGACATAGAACCAGTTTCTACTATTCATTTAAAAGTTTTTAAAATTTTTGAGAATTGTTAGGCCCTACTTCCATAATACTTCCCATATGGCTATTTTAGTGTATATCCTTTTATAAGAAATCTGCTTAGTTATCGCTTCTGCTACGGTTAGGACTTGATTCTCCGTGTCATTAGGAAATCGATACATTAAGGTTTATAAGACATCAATGTGTTAGGCTTTTTGATAGCACCATTTCTCCCGAAATTTGAAGCGTGTTATTGAACATACCCAATAATATTCGGTCACAAAAGAAGTCTTTCACGAAATATTTTTATATTCTGAATCAGGCTACCTCGTAACCCGTATAAGGATACAGGTTTATTTGCCTGTATAAGGATACATGTATGTATAGTTCTTATTCTATTGTATGTGATAAATGTGATTCTTATATCAATTCTGACATAAAGATTTAAAATATTTAACCTTTTTTTTTTGTTTTTTGTTGCCAAAGAAAAAATTGTTTAAATTCAAGAATATTGGTTGATTTAACACTAATAATAAGAATAAAATTTTAATTTTTGTAATTGATAATCTCGTAATCGTTCATTCACAACTTCCTTATTATTCTTCCTTGGGTTGCCTTGCGTTCTTCAATGGTGCAAGAGATCATTCGTTGCATCATAACAATAATTACATAGAGAAAGTGGAAACTCCTATGTCTTGAAAACTGAAAAAAAATTTATGAGAAATAAATGAGATGAATGAGTTTATGCAATTTCAGGACTGACATAAAATATGTATTTTCTATCACTGGAGAGGACATATGCTGCAGATATCTTTTAACGAATTTCAAAATTTTACTCATGACCTATTTCTTCCAATTTTTTACCAAAATTAATCCCTAAAAATATAGATATGCATTAATTTTAGTAACTATTAGTGTGTGTCTGCCAACGCTCTGTGAGCCACAGATTTCACTATTGTTAATAACATTTTATATATTGAACTGTAGCTGTTAGGGGTAAAAACTGTAAAAGTTCAATATTCAGTAAAACGAGACCAATAAAAGTGGGGGATAACCTATTTTGTCAACAGCGAGTGCTAAACGTTTTTTGCGGACGTAATATTTAATTCTAAGTAATGAAACAACACTAATTATTTTAATTATAAAAAATATATTCTATAAGAGTGTGGATCACATGAGATGACAAGTTAAAATACAGTAATTCATGAAGTGTGAGGTATTCGCTTTATCTGCCTGTTTACTCAGCTCATGCGTGATTAATTTTTCTTTTTAGGACTAGCTTGTGGCATTGTATTATTTTATATAATATTATTTTTATAGAATTAATATTATTATATTAATTAATAAAAATATATTTTTTTTATGAATTAATAAAATAATGCTATTAAGAGATAGGATATTCAATATTAAATGGAAAGATTGCAATCAAATATTCATTCCGTTGTGGACGATGATCGTGAATCACCACTTCTATGATAGAAATGGACATTCACTATTTCCTTCTTCTTATACTCTGAGCTGTTTCAAGTTCTCCCCTGTTTGTATGTCTTTCGTGTGATACCGAATCCACCACATCTGGGAAAAATAGAAAATGACCACTTTAAGTAAAAGTAGTGCTGTACCTCAAGCTAGTTCATTGAACTGTATTTTAAGGATGGCATAAGATATTTATTCCATTACGAGGGGAGAGGTCGTGTACCACAACCTTCGCATTCAGCGTTCGGCTTCCTCTGGCCCTTCTCCAGCGTTCTAACACTGCCGTGAATGGTCTTACAGAGTCCTCATACTAATTAAAACTTGTTAGACCTCAAAAAGCAGGGTTCGAGTCCCACTCAGCTCTCAGTTTTCCTGCGATGAAGTGCCTCAAAGTCCTCTTTGCTGTCTTCAGAGCGGTCGGAGTTTTCCCCATCTCCGCTGTTAACCTCCGATTATCAATATCTTTGTTATCCACTATACTGATGATGGTTGTTGTATCCAAATATCTTTATATGGAATTTTATTCAATAAAGTTCAAAACTACAATATGGCTGCAGATAAAATCACTGTTCATATTTACCGGTTTTCCTGAAGTACTACTGTGCTTTGTACATGCTATTCAGTTGCGTAGGTATAAAGTAAATGTAGTAATGGCCATGAGAGTCGTTAAAAAAATGGACACTAGTATTCTTGCGCCCGTCGTTTTTGTTTTTGTTTTACAACTTTTAGGGCTAATTAATTATATTTTAATGATAGATGAATTGGGAAATACTTTCAAGCAAATATTCATCAATATAGTTGTGATTGTTGTAAATTTTCTCTTCTGTTTAATTGTATTCCAATTCTATATTTTCTGTTCTGTTCTTTCTTCAGTTAATTTTGTCCCAAATGCAGTAAATATTGAGTATTGTCTCAGGAGAATGTGCAAAACAATACAACTTCTGAATGCTCTAAATGTAACATTCAGTATGCAAAATCTTATTATTTGTCAGAAAACCACGTATAATATATTGTATTTATCACATCGTATTTACATTTTGATAAAAGTAAATAAAATATCCCTTTCCTTTTTCGATCGTTCATTGTCTTGCTTCATCCAGCTGTTCTTGCTTCACTTACTGATGTCACCCCCTCACAATGTTTACAAAAAGGTAATATTACTACGCTTGTTTTTTTTTTTGTTGTTTTTTTTGCCTTATTCCTTATCGATCACTGTGGCCATAGAGGAAGAGACACTATCGGAGTAGCCACACTATTCCGAACACCCGTGACACTTGGTATGTCTTGATTTCTATGTAAAAGCTTACCCATAACGGGATTTTTCACAATGCAATACAGAAATTTTGATGTTACATTACATACGATAATCTATAAGGCATGAATATAGTGAGAGAAAGTGCGAAATGTAATACATTTTTATCTAAATACTGATCGGCTTTTAGAACATTGGCAAGACAAAAACGAGTACCAAACTTAATTTCTTCATGCCAATATGAAGTAGACCAACATTTTTTGTGTAGGGGAGGGGGAGTACATTTACAGCCATTTGCCTTTACCGAACAAAATCGTTCTTCAATGGGGCCATCTCCCGACCTCAGCTAATCCCCTCAAAATTTGTTTTGGCAACTTTCTCGCTTCAAGTTGGCTCCCAACTCAATTCTCTTGTGTTCTGTCTTGACGCAGGATATGCGTGGTGGTGCGATTCTCCCTAAAGTTTCTTACTCGTGATAGGTAGGTGTACCATAGTTAATCATTCCTCCTTATTATTGGTAAGTGCTTCAAACCAAGGTAGAACTGTAACATTATATTGGGACCTCTCAGCCATCTTCACCTAGAAGATACCGGCAGGGTCAGCTCATAACGGCTTGTTTCTCGTAGTTTTTCTCACTCAACAACTAACAACAACTCGTGGTACGCACTCAATCAACAGGTTAGTTCTCTAGATGTTACTTCATAATCTCGTGTGGCCGGTGGGTCTTGTCACCAGAATGCGGCTAGATGGAGCCATACAATGGAGACGTTTGAACTTTATATTCGATATCCAAGGCAAGTTTTATGTCCAATCAATAAAATCAACCATTCTTTTATTACCACCCTACTGCCCAGTCCACTTTAATCTTTGAAAATTGTGTCGATAAAGTTATTCCGATCTGATATAATTTTCAAAAGAGGAACACCTGCTCAGATTAATTTTCCCATTTTCTCGAGAATTTTATTACTCATTAAAAAAAAAAAAAAAAAAAATCTTCACTGTCTATACAAAGGAAAGTTGAAGGGTGTGAAATATGTCTCTATCACTTGTCCAATAATCATCTTCTAAAATATTTTCGTATTTTTTTTTTGCCACAGAAAGCTAATATTTATTTATTCCACATGGATTTATTTGTTTGTAAATTTGACTAAGATTGTAAACAAATGAAGTTATTGATATATTATTTGTTAGCAGTTTTAAATCTGAGACAAATTAACGAAAACAGATAAGTTTTCTGTTATTTCTCCAATAGTTCATTTTCCAGCAAATACAAATGCAACAATAACCACAGATCGGTTACATGGTATTCTCTAGGAATCAGATTTGGCTCTGTTATTCAGAAGTAATTACTTAAACTTTCCACATCAGTAGCCCCATTTGGCTCTTCTAAGTGTGCTCCCTTAAGTCAGCTTTCAACAATATTGCGAATGACATTAAGAATTCATTTGGGGGCAGATTCCATGTTGGCATCAAGGTTAAGGAATTATATTGACACCAGGACTGATGTGGCTGTCAATATAATTCCTCGAACAGTGAATCACGACCCTCACAATGAACTTCATTGAGCTGTTTTGGAAGTTCAACATGGCCTTCGGGACGTTCGCTATTTCTACAGCTCAATTTTATTATTCAAGTTTTCTTTTAGCAATCCTATTCAGCTTCTTTGGTTATTCCAAATTTCTGGTTTACTTTATATATTTTAAAGTCGAACCTTGGGATCTAATGATGTACATGGTACGGGGCATACCTGAAATGATGTTATGTGCAACACATCTCATTCAACTCAAAATAAAAAAGGCTGAAGTTAGTGCACTATTAAAAATGAATAACAAAATAAAATCCAAAGCTGCTAAAACTCTATTATTGATTTTTTTACTTGAGTTGCAAAGAGTAATCAACTTTATTTTAAAGCAAATGGCGCGGCGATTCAGAATAGAAATATTTTTAAATAACTTAATGATATTGGTTATGGACATGACCTTTACTTTAATTTTGTGCCAGTTTTTTATATTAAATTCCATATTGCGCTCAGCACATTCTCTCAAGCTATCAAGTTTGAATCTTCAAAAACCTCTTAGCGACATTTGCAAATTAACGATTTTATTTAATAACGTCAACACTTTGTTCAGCAAACAAAACTTCATAGCTGTGTTAAGACTGACATATTTAATCTTGTATTTTACTGAGCTTTCTAAACTTCATTTTACCAAAGCACAAATCAGACCTTTATTTGTTCTGGATCGTACTTTTAATCTTGTGTGTCAGTTGCTTCAACTTTTCGTCCTTGTGTCTTCTGCACATCTGAACTCTGCAAAGGTATATTTTACTTAATCACGCCTTAACCAAACATATTTTTTACGTTCATTATAAAATAATATAAAATATATATTTATATTGTGCAGAGAGCATTTTTACGGTTAACGTAATCAACTCCCATGCCAAAGCTTTGAACGCCGTTTCACCTAGTCCTTTTTCTGAAATATTAGTTCGAATGTTCTTCAGTAGGATGCACAATTATCGCTGACAAAAGATAAAACAGCTGTTAAGGAAGTGAGGAGGCTTAGAAAATATGAAGACCGGCAAACGTAAATTTGAAAATAATGGACACAAAGAAAAAAAAAACAGAGTTTTTTTGGGCCATACAAATGATGACCTTGTTAAAGATCTATGCCTACCTCATCGCTGGTGAGGTCACAAGACACAGAAAGCGAATTCCGACCTCGCATGTGTGTGGCGAGAGATTTTTGGGCGAATTTTCTCCTTAGTACTACACGCCATAGTTAACGCCACCTTCCGACCTTCCTTGTTATAAGGAAATCGAGCTATTCATAGTCCTGTACAATTACAGGACAATTACAATTAATACAATTATATTTAAGAATACAACTATTAATAATGACCTCTCCAGGAAGTTGTTTACCCTCATTATCTTCTCCAATTTAACCATTATCTCTTATCATCTTGTTTACTATCGAGTTCATCTTAAATGGAAACTGGACAATCTGCTTAGTTTACTTTACTCTTTTGCGGTAGGCTTTTTTTAGAAGAATAAATTATAGATTTATTGAGGTTTCAATTTCAGACAAATAATATAGTATTAACTTACATGGTTAAAGTGAATTCTGGGGGTATCTGCTATGTTCTTCAACAACAACTTTATGTACAAACCTTATGCAGGGCTTGCAGAAGTTTAATTTTCAGTTTTTATAACTTCTACAAGATCGAACAGAAGAAAAAAGATTGGCAGAGACAATAGGGAATCATAAAATAAATGACACCATAAACGTCATTGTGATATATTGTGTATTTAATCTTTAGTTTTATTTAATTCTAGTCTTCAGTTTTATTTTTATTTTCTTCAAGATTAAGCAGAAAAATAAAAGACGAGCAGAGACAATAGGGAATCGTATTATAAATGACACCATATACGTCATTGTGATTTAATTGTTTATTTCATCTTTAGTTTTATTTAATTCTAATATTTATTTATTTTAAATTGCACAACAGTGGTTTAAGCAGGGCCACACAGATGAAGACTGTATATATATATATATTTTTTTTCCATAATCAAAATAGTTTTTCATAGTTTAGAGGGAGCCATAAACTGTACTAAATCTCTATCTAAATATCTAGAAATCTAACTTTAGATAGTACTATTATATTAATTTCAATTTCACTATCAAAATTTATTATAAAAGATCAACAAGAAAGAAGCCTTGAAAAAACATTTTGCCAAAAAGTAAATTTATACAATATTTTTTTATATACCTCCTTCTTCACTTATGAAGCGTATTTTAATATTTATGTCTACAACCCTCCCCGTCGACTCAAACAAAGATGGCCCCGTGATCTCCTGGGGACATAATCTGTAAATAATTTGAGGGTGGTGTCATTTGTCACGTTCTCTCCTCATGTGATTGACATTGAATGTATTTTTTTTTTAATTCATTGTGGTGATCAGATTACAAAATGTTTTTATTTAACAGAATGTAATAAATAAATAAAAGTTTAAAGAATTTCAAGAGGGAAAGAAAGTTAGATGAATCAACATATAGCAAATAACAAAATAATATTGTTATACC
>KZ809201.1:1520-22047 GCA_000696205.2 Oncopeltus fasciatus | reverse complement strand
ATATAATTCTTAATTTGTATTTGTTTGTATTTTCATTATTATAATTCAACTGCTAATAATAGATTATAAATTGCTGCTAATGGTGTAAAAAAAATGTGTTTATTAAGGAAATTTATATTTTTAGTATAATGAACTCCTATATTAATTATTGTTCAAATTTGAATTAAGTTATTTATTATAGTATTTAAGTAGGCTAAAACTTCCATTCAGCTTTAGAAGATTAACCTCATCGAAAAGCTTTCTTATTTTAAAATTTGTAGTTAAAAAACAAAAGTAGAATGCAGTAATATAAGTATATAAGTAATTATATAAATTACTTATTTTTTTAAGATTAGCGGTGATACTTAAACCAATAGAATACAAATGTAACAATGCACAGAAGAGCTTAGTTTTGATAATTATCACCAATATTTATAACTTGTTAATGTAGAAAATACAAATAGCCAATCTATAATTGTTACAGATATTTGGTCTTTTTACATTACCCTCCTCACCTATATCCCTTAAGGAATTCAATATCTTTCTTTCTAAGGAATTCGTTAAAAATATATTGATGAAGTTAGTTAAACCAGTTATGGTTCAGAGAGAGATTTCATCTCAAGTTTTCAGCTACTAAGAAAACTCTTTTGTAAAACCAGGAAAAATTTATAATTAAATGACTGTTAATAGAGCTTAATTTCACTATTAAATGAATTTCTCTTTTCACTACTGAAATTTCTATCCATCACAAGACCCTATGATTCTATGCGGATGACACAGCCACTCATTCCTATCACAATGACCCAAACACTGCCGCAGATGTTACGCCAACTCTATCTCCCTATGGTCCAATCACTGACGAATAAATGTAAAAGAGAACAAATCGATGAATATAACTGTTACACTTCGAAGAGGTTAATGAAGCAGACAGTGCTACTTAACAACGCCCCACTCCTTTCCTCTCGGACAGTTTGCTATCCTGTATTCCACCTTAAGATTAATCTGGGAAACCCACCAAGAACTAAACAGAAAAAATGGACAACTTAACAGTTCCACAATTCTAAGTTAATAATATAAATATAAACCTTGTGGTAGAGTCAAAACATTCATTAGGCCTATCAAGAGTTATCACAATAATCAAAATACAGGAACTAAATAGGAGACTTGGACAACTTTACAAGCTACTAAGCCGCAAGTCAACCTTAACTGTGACCAACAAACTTACCATTTATAAGACGTTACTGAGACCTATCTGGACGTATGGAGTCGAACTGTGGGGAACTGCTAAACCCTCCAACATCAAAAGAATATAGTCCTTTCAATCCTTCAGATGCACCCTATTACGTCGCAAACTCCTTACTCCACAATGAGCTTAAAATCCCTTTAGTTAAGGACATCCATCATTACAACCCATTTTAAAAAATTCCACTCTGGCCTTTCCATGCATTCAAATCTTTTAGCCCAAACTCTATCCAGTATTACCCATCCTGATAATCCACCACGTCGCCTGAATAGGAAATGGCCCCGTGACCTACTCATTGCCAACACTTCATAAAGAAAGAAATAATATGAAGAGAAAAAGAACAACAAAAAAACAACCTGTGTATTGTAAATAGAAATTAAGGAGTTCTGCCATTGGGCAGCTTCTCCATCAAGTGAAGTACACGCTAAGTTCTTTCTTATTTTTCTGTATTNAAATTATTAAGAGAGGGGGTTTAAATGTACCTAAAACTTTAATTTAACCATTTATAAGAAGAATTAATTATTTTTCTGTGATTTTGTTTACGCTACTGAGTATCGGTGAATAATCATGAATTTCTGGATTATCTGGGCGTTAGGCTGGGATACTTAGGCCTTGAAGTAATCCTAAACCGCTTAGACTGATTTTTAATATAACCAGCCGTTGATGTACATAGTAAAAGGGAAACAAAATTAACAGAAGAACAATTTATGATTTCAATCTCTAATAACCTTACACTGCATGCTGCAATATTTTATTTATTTTTGCTAGATGTAATATAAATTAATTTATACTGTGATTATTAACCAGCACATTACTAGATACAAAACATGTAGAAAGTAATTAATAATAAAGTTTAAAAAAAAAAAATCAAGAGTACTAGAACAAAATGTGGGGCTCAGCGAAGCCATCGAACATCTGTGGGTCCAGTCCAAGGTCCATCGCACTACCTTAAGTGCTCCTCTTTAAGTCTCTAATAAAACCATCCACACCTGCCTTCATACACATTTTGTCAGATTTTGTTCCTCCAGGTTTTTCAAATTCCAAACCCTCCAGGGTATCCCATTCCTCGAAATTCTGTCATTGGCATCCTACACACATACCTTATTCCCTCCCGAAGAATACCAGAGAGGAATACAAGACGATGTTACGAAGGTCTTACTAAAGTGAGCCTCTTTACACTTGTTAGAGAGTGAATTAAATTACATTTTTCAATCCCTCATTTTTTTCAAATTGACTCTCTTGCATGTCTCTTCAATGCTCAAGTAATTCAAGTTTTATAGATGAAAAGAAAAAATAATACCTAAATAACAGACTATATAAAACATACTGCCACATTGATATTAAAGTGGGCCAATTCAACTTAAGAAACCTCATCTTACTAATACATTCATTTTCCAAGGGCCTTTTGTTTCTTCAAATATAAAAAGGAAAATAATTAAACAATAAATATTCATAACTTCAACAATAGATTTGCTTTTTTTTATGTTCCTGTAAAACGACATATTTATGAATTCTCGAAAGTCTCCTGGACTTCTGGGTTACAGTCAGGGAGAATAAGCAATAAAGAAAATGAAAATAATCAGTAAACTATCATATATTGCACAGAAATAATTATCAATAGAGAATAATAAATTAAAAAAAAGTAATAAGTAATAATTCCCTTACTCCTTCAAGTCTTTAAAGACAGTCTATTTGAGAACACATTCCGAAACACACTAATTAACACTTTCTTAGAAGTAACCAATGCCAAAGTTTGTACTTTTGCACTAGACGAGTGACCTCAGTCAAATGACCATCGTTTGTCAAGCTCGTTGATGGAAATTTCTTGAATTGACAGACACATTATTAAACGCAAACATTATATATAACTTCTCAAACTGATGAATACATTATTAAATTGTGAAAGGTGAGTATATAGGAAAAGCAAAATTAAAAATATATCTTTACTATATTCGTTTTTATTGAAAACCAAAAAAGAAAATGGATGAAAGAGAGGATTACAGATTGAAAAAATTTAAAAATCATTATATACTTTTGTATCCTCGTCACACTTTTTTGTAGTAATCATTTACTGCTAATTCTTTCCATTTTGTTGAAGCCAATATTGATGATAAATCTGCATGGTTCCAGCCTAGCTGGGTGAATGAAATGAATTTAATAACATAAGGAATTGAATGGGTTATGCCCGCTCGCTTCTCTTGTACTTATACGGCAAATCCCATGAGAGATCTCATTAGCCCGTCGTACAACAATACTTGCAGAGGTTAAATAAAAGAAGAAGCGTAAGCTAAGACAGTTTCCATGTGTTTCATCAAAGATAAATGAGAGTAAATGACTGATTAGATAGTAAAAACTGGAAATGGAAATAAACGTAACAAATAACACTTAAATTTAGTAATAATCATTACTCATCATCAGTTCACCATTGATTAAATACTAAAATACAAGAAAAACCATAAAATTGGACAAGTACCAAATTATTTATTTATTATTACAATCCTAAGTAACAAGATTTAAAACTAAATTAAATTACTGGAGAGTTTTTGACCGTAGAGATTATTAGTAGATGTTATGTGTTGTGGTTCGGTCAAGGTTGATCCAAAAAATGCAATTAAAAATTTGTATGTTTTATTATCTGCCGACTTCCCCTCTCGCCTACATGATAGCCTTGAAGAAGGCTTACAATGTAAGCCGAAACATCGGCTGATAATAAAAAATACACATAAAATTAAATTGTATTTTTTGGATCAACCTTGACCGAACACCAACAAAAAACAACTAATATTTAAAAAATAATAAAAATTTAAACTCATTTTTAAAATTGTGAATTAGAAACATAATTTTGGAGCAATTATGACTCAGATTTGTACTTATTCGTCGTTAATCAGACTGAAAAACATCAAAGCATACTCTTTGTATATATATTGCCCTGATAATGACAGAGCTTAAGCAGAACCGTTGTTATGTAAGAATAAAATAAAATAAACATTTTAAATAATTTTATTTATTTTACATCTTGACCGAAACGCTGACTGTTCTTTGCAAATGTTTCCTAATGGGTAACTAATATGATTTATAATATATTCTAAATATGTTTTCTTTGCAAACACATTGTAAAATATACTTGTTAGAAAACTATACATAAAAAGAAAAAGTAATTATTTTCCAGGAAATAATTGGGGCAAGACGTAGCTGGTACTTTGGCTGACATAAATTGTCAACGGAGTACAAAAATGAGTTAGATTTTTTTGAAACTACAAAGTTTCAATTAGAAATACAATTAGAAAATATGATTGACAAAATAAACAAAAAATAGAAATTTACTAATAACAAAGGCAATGAAGTACTATGTATTGTGCCGTGAACTAATTCCAGAAACTAGAGCCACCCACATCGACTGTAACATTAATGTCAGTCACATCCACTTATTAACTTATTTTCAGTCCTTTTTAAAGTTGGGGGTGAAGAACAGAGGTTAAATTATATACCTTGAAGAAATAATTATTACACATGTTCATTACACAACCTTAAGAAATAGGAATTACTCTTAAACTTTTTAAGAAACACAAAATATCTATGATTAAATAATAATATTTTGAACCGAGATGAGTGTGTTTATATCTCAAAGGTCAAACATATTTTTAAAATGTATATAATTGGAAAGCATTATTTATATTTTAAAGATATTTCTAAAAATATAATTAGTGATAAAATAGAATGCTAGGGGTTTTAAGTGATTGGAGTATTGTTATAAGGTTGTTTGTTCATTGGTATATTTGTATTAGTTGATATTTTGAAAAAGAATTAAATTTTGCAAGAAAGTAAATTTATTGCAGTATAAAATTATTGCGGGAACTTGCATGTGGATTGCATTTATACTTAGCTCATTTTTAATAACTATTTTGTATTAATATTATATATTGTAAAAGTTGTGTAAAATGTGGTTAGATATTCTAGTGTGTACACTCAACAGTTCCTACATCACAAAATATATTTGGCTATATTATTATTATTATATTGATTGTATTATTAAATAAAATGAAAATATATAATAGAACGGACCATATTTTAGCTTCCCTTGAGTAGGATTTGTAAAGAAACGAACCAAGCCATGGTACCGACTTAAATATAATTATCTTACTAGGAATCTACAATTATATAGATTATTTTTAGAGTTCATCTACAAATGTATATGATAAATTTATATAACTACTTACCTATGAATGAAGTTTGACTCGCTTAAATATTATATATCATATTACTCATATATTGCTTGCAATATTATTTCAATATTTACTTACTTGCTAAAACATTTCGTTGTTAAAAAGGGTTTTAATTAACATGAATAACAGTTTATATTTGCATTAGATGTATATATTAACGTAAACTGAAATATGTTTTGTATTTGTTATTATTGTAGAGGCAACACTACTTACCTTTACATCTACTTTACTGAAAGGTTATGTAATTTAGTTAGCCATATGCTTTGCGTTGTTATTTGCTCAATGTACTCATTTAAACTGAATTATATATCAGTTATAAACTATACTTATTTTTATTTTACTAGTCTTCTAAACAAAATAAAGACATGATTTTTCATTATGTCCAATATTGATTGAATGCGAGAATCGGGAAACTAGCGCTGAATACGATACATTACACCGTTATTTATTATTAATTAGTGCTTTCTTTACTCTTGGATGATGGTCTAAAGAACTTCACCAATTATGCTCAGAATAAATTGATAAAACCATGAATTTAACCAAACATAATTTATTTTTGTCATTATATACAATTAATTAAAATTAGCTATTAACAAAATAGCTAAATGAGAGAGAACAACAAATATTGATTTTTGTTCTTATGAAGTGTCTTGTATTTTCTCCATTTACTCACAGTCTTATTTTAATGTTATACATTTTTTGTCTTCTTTGATTTTTCGAAATAAAAAAAATCATTATTAAGATATAAATTGCTACTTTGTGTAAGAAAACTGTACCACAGATACTATATATGTTAGTGTCGCTGCCACAATCTGAAAAAAAAAAGAAGATAATTATTTCTTCATATTTCAATAAATGCATGCAACACACACGAAAAAAAAAATTAAAACATGTCATAGGAATATAAATATTAGTAATTTAAAAAAAAAAACAAGCGAAACTTAAATGATTTCTACAACTTGTGTTATTAGTTATAGTCATTATTTTGTTGGCATAAATTACTTAATGCTATATTTATAAATCGTTCCTGTTACTTACGGAGGTAACTAGAGGATAACCAAGAGTGAAAAATCCACATGCAGTAAAAGTGACATTCGGCTTCATGAGGACGTACAGCCTCAGTTGTTCCTGGACAGAACAATAGAGTATAATTTACATTTAAAATATTTAATTATAATTTGAGAATTATTAGATTCGCAAAAACATACAGCATTTAGGTAGGAAGAATTATTTTTCAAGTAAACTCTGATTTAAGTTTAATAAAGCTGGATGGAACCGCTTAGTAAATTAAGAAAACGTCACATGTCTTATTAGGAGATAAATTAGAATAAATGACTTATTTGATCTTGTTAGGACAGAGAGGAACAGTGAGAGAGAGAAGAATTTCTTAATCTCCNTTTCTAAGGCTTTCCAGTTCCTCCAATGTATTTTTTCTTACAATTTAATTTAAAAAAAAACTTTTTTTTTCTTCATATTCATTCTGAGGTGTCACTGTTCATTCAACAGCTCTCTGTTCGTTCTGCTCGTTCAGCCAAGTAAATCCATAATATACTAATTAATATTTATTATGCTGAAAATATTAATACCGAAAACAGCATAAGCGTGTGTGATAGGCATATATTTAATTGATAAAAATCATAAATATTTATATTATGAACTTGAATGAAAAAGTAGGTATTGCAAAATAGTTCTAGTAAATATATAAACTTAATTATTTTACAACTATAATGTAGCACTAGCAACATGAAAATAATTTAAGCAAATGAAAATACTTACATACTGTATTAAATTTTAACAGAGTACCTTGGGGTATATTAAATAACTAAACTGATAGTCAAAGAACGGATTATATTGGATATTTACTTTACAAAACGGTCACCAGCTATTCAGCCATTTCCAATTGAAAACTGAACTGACAACTGCCATCATGATCCACACACACTAACAGACAGTGACTTGCTCTTAACATAAATTAATTAAACAATAGCAAATACAATAATATTTAATAAAACATAAATTAATGCGTAATTGCATCAATATTAAATACTTTCTTTTTTCTTACTAGTGCTACATTATAATTAGACTAGTTTTAGCTTACAGATTTAAGCTTACTACTTTTTTGCAATAGCTACTTTTTAATTTAAGTTCATAATATAAATATTTAAGAGCTTAGCTGAGTAAATACGCGTTCACGTCTTCCACGGTCCCCAGAAATATTCATAATTACTTTTTTCGGGCATGATGAAGAGTTGTTTATTGTTTTTTGAAGGGCTTTCAAACTTCTTGTGATGGCTTCTTCAGGCTTATTGGAAAAATGAATATATATCTCTGTGAGACACAAATTTTTCTTAACTTTTTAAAGTTTTTATTTTTTATTTTAATTTTTTTATATTTCAGTAGGACGGATTAGTTTTCTAATGCATTAAATCGGGTATTAGAGCATGCTTACCATCTCAAGTACTGTTAAATTTTTAGTTATAAATTTTACATATATGTTAAATATATTATATAATGTTTCCCAATTTGGACTTGGGACATTCCCAGAATGTACGAATTTTTAAAAATACATGATTTAACATGTTTCAAAATACATATAATTATTTTAATCTTCTTATAGAATTCCCCAAAACTTCCTCTATATGGGCTCGCCTTTCATATTTAATAGATTACATTTTAATGTTTATTGCACAAAATACACATGTATACTCTTTTAAGTACTCACATTACTACACTTCTTCGGATTTCGAAGCATCATTTGAAATAACTCCTGATGGAACTTTCTTATCTGGAAATAACGAATAAGTATAAATCCATTTAAACCACTAAACTCTTATTGAACACTTTATGAGGAACATGTTATAGCTTAAAAAAATTTGGTAGATGAAACCAAAATCTATCAATGGATAATGATATGCCAATAGCATAATATACTTTCCGTAATAGATTCACAAAAGAAACAGAACTATACATCTTTAAAGTTTTCATTACTAAATCATAAAAATATTTAATTTCTGCTGATTGGTGAACCAATAAAAAAGTTGTAAATATGTACCCCATTTATAAAGTAGAAAAAGATGAGTTTCTAGATCATTTGGATAAATAACTTATAGCTTATAGTGTGGAAGTCAACGCAATTCTCTGAATTCAGAGGCTCGCAATAAATTTTAGCCCTCGGGAAGTGGATTTTTTTTAGAGCCTCTTGCGAGTGAAGTAAGCGATACATGATTTCCAAAGGCCAAGACTGATTTTCAAGTGAGGCTTATCGTGGATGTGCTTAACTTGCACAGGAAGAATCTACAACTCGCCGTACGAAAGGCAATCTCTTTTTTACCTCCATAAAAAAAAAAAAAAAAGATTAAAGTCCCAAAGTATGTAACAGATACCTTCAAGAAAACCATATACAGTCAGCAAGAAGCTGTAAAAAAATGTTTAACCCTCTGACATGAGGCTGATTGTAGAAAAGATGCAGCGAAAATACAGGCTTAGTCGTACCTTTGGATTTTTTCTAAGCGCCTCATTTTCGAACGACAGTAAGGCTTAAGTCATCCTGGAATCCTTGTCTTAAACTGGAGAGTCTCTGTATATCGTCCGCCCACTATTCTCCAGCACATTGTCAATCTGATTGTGGGTTCTTCCATCAGCAGATACCTCATGAATCCTCATGAATGAGAGAAGTAGCTATCTAAAAGCCACGACATTCCCATAGACGCAGAAAAATATATTTCCAGCATCCTTAGTCGTCACTCAAGCGTTAGATTGAATATGGCATACTGGTCAATTACCAGTGTGGTTTAAATATATCCCTGAATTTTTGAATGACCCGCGAAAAATGTTCCTGGTGTTCCAAGACCTGTGTCATCGATGAAAATGTAACGCGCTCACATTTTCGTCGATGGCACAGGACTTGGACACACCAGGAACATTTTTCGCGTGTTCCACCAGTTCCTGGTGTGTCCAAGACCTGTGTCATCGATGAAAACGTGAGCGCGTTGAGAACGAGAGGTAACTTGGCGCTTACGTCACTCACAAGGACTGTTCCCTCAGACTCACTCCAAGGTCCGACTTGCAGGAATTTCTTCATATTTCCCTTGGACCCTTACAATTTCAACATCTAATTATTTTTTTTTTTGTTAAACCTTTATTTACTTCTTACATTCAGATAAAAAAAAAAAACATTTTGTAATTTGATTACAATGAAAATTAAAAAAATGACATTCAATGTCAATAACATGAGGAAAGAAGGTAAACCATGACACCACTCTCAAATAACATCTAATTGGACTCATATTTGGGAAAAAGAGAGTATTAAAAGTCGGGTCATTAAACCGAATCTAAAACTTATATATATATATTTACCTTAGAATCCATGGCTTCTGGTTGAGACACCAGGAAATATAGGAGAAGAAATTGTTTGACACCTGACAAAACACGTTCAACAAAATTTAAGGAAAGAAGGTCATTATTCTGGTATACCAAGTATATGTGATCACTGAAGTATACGATTCCGTAAACCAATCGGATGACTGCAATTAAAATCTGTTTGTTAAACAATTTATTGACATCCTTCACGAGATTTATAATTTGGCACATATTTTTGGTGGAATCTACAAGATTTACTTTACTTGGCGTGCAGTCCACCGAACACAAAATCGTGTTAATTATAAAAAATTGGCTAACTATCAAAGTGAATTCCAAATCCATTATGAGTAGGAAAAAGTTTGAGAAATAAACCTGGTACTTGAAGCCTCTTCCCGTGTGATCAATGGTGTAATGCACAATACTCCTAAATTCAAGGAATACCTGAACTGCAATTAGAGACCATGCACGTCCATTTGCTCTTTTAGCAGTTTTCGTGAATCTAATTATGTTTCTTAATTCTGTTCTATATCTCTTCAGCTGATATATTTGTGTAAATATAAGCATAGCCTCCGGCAGACCTCGTAAAGTGTATAAAGACATAAACTCTCTTAAAAATGGTATGTTGTTTAACTTAGCAAAGTATTCTAAATGTAAGTATTTAAAAATTACAAGTGAAGTAAACAAGATAAATAAAAGAAAACAGGAATAGAAATGTTCAGTTTTAGATTTTGGAAATATTCCAATTGCAGTGTTCACAGTAAAAAACATATTGGAAGAAGCCTTCATGCCTTAGAGTAACTCACCTACAAGTGGGGTCTGTCAAGTAGTACTAAATGAAATTGGTATTGACCACAATCAACTTATTGAGTCAACTATTGAGTTCTGACAGAAAATAAATGTAATCTCATAGTCTCCTCATGCCCTAATTTGATTTATTATATTATATGATTTATTATATATAATGAATGCTCTATGAACGGAAAAAGAAAGTTTTAACTAATTTTTCGTAAAAAAACGAAGCTGTTTATTTTGTTACCGAGGTTAAAATTTTGATGTTCATGTTGAATTAACTGTGAGAAATCTCAGTCTGCGTAGTTTCTGTGAGACGGGCGTTTTAGAATTGACCTGTTTTATTTATTCATGGTAGCAAGTTTCCTACTCTTGTTATTGATTGTTTTTAGAATCTAGTGTTCTGGAAGTTCCTTTTGTTTCTTAAAAAAATTCTGGTGGATAAGTTGGTAAATAGAATGTTGATATCCACTAGATGTAGATATTAGGAGGCTGGATACCAAGTTCTTGACTCCTAAGCTGAAAGTATTCTTCTGTACTGAACTGAAATTTGGATAAGCTAGAACATGCTAAAAAAGCTACGGCTGTCTGAATAAGCACCATAAGATAAGGACTGTGTACGACCATAGTGTAAAAACAGCTCCAACGATTTTTCTGTAATTTGCTTGAAGCATATATATCTAATAAGCTCACAAGCCCTCTCAAAGTCACACAATTCTCAAAATATCAGAAAGATTACTGCGGAAATTAGGTTCTTAATTTCTGGATTATACTCCATTTATCGGATATGTTAAAAAGTATATTTTTCTGCGAAATAATTGAAAAAAAGGTCATTGTTTTACTTTCCAACGAATTGAAAATATATATGATGGGTCTTGTTCAAATTGCATACTCAATCATAATTGGGCTTTTGGATTTTGTCAACCAGAAATGTACCATAAGTTACTCATGTACTATTCACCCATCTGGAAAAGTTTTTTACGAATATACTCTTCTTTCAAAATAATCGTTTATCGAATAATAATAAATTAATTAGTTTTGTAAGATTTTTTTAATTCTATCTAGGACNATCTTCAATCTGAAACTAATAATAATTTATAAATTATATACTTAATTTACAAATATTAATTGGTTAGATTAGAATAAAAATAAACTTTGATTTCTATCCTTCTGTTTTATCTTTATAAACTTCCTTCAATTTCTTCATTTTTACACAGCACTTTCTGTCTTTTCAGTTATTTCGATCAATCACGTTGCCTTCGTTACATATTGTACAACTCTCAACTAAATTAAAGTCCTCTCTAAGATATAAATAACATGTCCAATTAAGAAAACTGTGCCACAGCAACAAGGTAAGTTAGTGCCGCTGCAATAATCTGTAAAAAAAAAAAAAAGAAAGAAAAAAAAAGATAAATATTTCTTAAACAATTACAGGAAATATAAATGATTTATTCATTTATGTGTAATAATAAGTAAACTACAATATGGAATTCATATGCAATAGAATTTTTAAAAAAATTTTAATAATTCCCTTACTAAAAATTAAGCTTATGATGAACAAAATATGTTGTTTGTTATACAAAGACTACTAGAAAAGTTTTGCATAGTAAACTGCATGATTCTGGAGACAGAAAGTTACCCTAGCAATACGTCTCTGGACTCAGTGGTACATTAGCAGGCATCGAGGTTGCATAAGTGAAAATATAGTTTGCGTAAGGATTAAGTATAATATATGCTTCCACGTCACATTAACAATGACAAGCGATAATACAGTATAGATTTTATACCATGGAATTATAATTTTCCGCATAAGACGACTGTATTTAGGCGGTGCAGGGAATTTGAAATGATCAATTTCCCTCTGGAGAATGTTGAGAGAGAAGGAAGGCCGCGGACGTCGATCACATTTCTGCTGTGAGATGAACCCTTGATGAACAACCCGATAAAGAAGTTCTTACGCCTTCCTGCATCATTTATTCATTGAAAGACCATTTAAAGGTAAAGAAACCTTGATGCCTTTGGTTGCCCCATGGTCAGAGGAGTAAAGCAAATGACACATCATGAAACTTAGGGATGAAATATGGCGATACTGCAAATAGTATAAATAGGTGACGGAAATTATCAGTACTATTATAATGTGCCGACCAAGGCTCAAAACAAGTTGTTGGGTCTTATATGTTGGGGATACTCCTGAAACTGTCAGATCTATAAAACAAAAAAGTATTGCTGTATTTTTTTTAGATCGAGCGGAATTGTAGAGCGTGTTGTTTTGGTCACGCAGAAGGCAGTCCCAGCAAGTGGTACATTGAGTAGAGTAGTTCCCGCCAAAATTCATAGGGTATATGAAAATACAACGACCTAAGTCAAGAATGGTCTCCTTGTACCTCCGCTATGACTACGCTCCAGCGGTACCGTTACCGAAGCCAACAACGGCCACTACTGGACTGAAACTTCTTAAACATTCTCTTTGTAGCTAAGACTTGCTTCCTGTGACTTTGCAATTTTCCTGCAATTGAAAAAAAAAATCTGAAAAGAAAACTTTTTCAGGGACTTATTTGAAACATCGAATGTGTCTCACTGCAAACCGCAAAGTTAATTTAGGCAATACTTTTATAGTATCCTTGTATGTACAATACATATAATAGTATTTTTTTTGTTGCCATAATTTTGTAAATTAAATTTATCACAAACTTACCGAGGTAACTAAAGGATAACCAAGAGTGAAAAATCCACAAGCAGTAAAAGTGACATTCGGCTTCACGAGGACGTACAGTCTGAGTTGTTCCTGACAAAAAAAGAAAATTATAACCACATAAAATTTCAACATTTAAGTAAAAGTAATATTTTTTGTTATTAAATGTTCAAAAAACCAACTTTCCATTCATCATTACAAATTGAACCGGGAGGGATGAGGGGGAGAGGGGAGAACAGCAACCATTATTTTGTCAGTGGTGAAGATGAACTACTTTTTTTTTCTTTTTTTTTTTAAGTGTTAACGATGTTGAAGGGAGTTCAAACCACTCAGGGTCATGGAGGGAGGGGTTGTCTACAGGTTACCACCCCATTCTAAACACCCATGGCTCAGGACAAGCTTTTAATTATAAATAAAAGATTGTCCTGGGCGAGATTCGAACCCGCAGCAACGGATTGCGAGATCCGAACGGATCCACTGACTATTTCTCAGTTGCACTGACAGTTTTTCTTCCTCTCGACCTCATACATGCCTAAAGGTTCTTTGTGTCTTGCGTCTATGGTTCTTCCACTTCTTCTGATTTATATTTTTCTGTATGAGCTCAGTGAGTAATATACCCAACGAGTCCTAAGTCTCTAATTGTCCTATAATTTTTGAAATAACTATGATTATTTAGAATCCGAGCTACCTTTTCTGTAGTTCCTTTAACAAAGGGAATGATGGTCTGGCCTCTAGATTATTCTGTACCCCCTTTCTTGTTGCTTTTACTTCTTTTTATTTAAACCATGTCAAATGCATATAGGTTCTATGTGTCCCGACATGGGGACTATAGACACTATAGTTCTTCCAGTTCCTCTGATGTATGTTTTTCTGTTTGAGCACAGAACTTTATTATCCTTGGAGTCCTGAGTCTCAAATTGTCTACAAGTTTTGGAAGAAAATCGGCTTTAAATTCTCCTTAAGAATTAAAAGTTATTATTCTGTCGGTGGTGAGATTGTCCTTAATTTATGATTCTTACATATACAAGTTCTCTTCCTCTGGACTTAGCAAATGCATATATAGAACTTTCTACACAAATTATTGACTTTAAAAATGAATCAGCTAGTTATTTTAACAAATATCAAATTCAATAACCTTCATAGAAAGTAATTATATAACTAAATGAATAAGAATATTGAGGAAAATTATGGTAAAATGCATCATAAGCATGTATATTATTGATATATAGATAATGGTGTGATACATGCTATGCTTTGTTAATGTTTTAAAAGTGCACTATCTGTAAATGTTTCATAATTACACTTGCAGAAATTGTCAGGATTTCGGCCAAAATAGGAAAAAAAATATACGCAAGAATAATGAAAATATATACATGAGAATAATGAATAATATGCATTAATAATAATGAAAATATAATAAAATAATGAGTATTATTTTATTTTTGTAAGCCAACTTTTCGGCTTACAGTGTAAGTTATCTACAAAGCTTAAATCAAACACCAGATACAGTCACGTCTTACATGTTTGATAATTGAAAATGCTTCAAAAAATTTTCTGTACTTACAGAGGTAACTAAAGGGTAACCAAGAGTAAAAAATCCACAAGCAGTAAAAGTAACGTTCGGTTTCATGAGGATGTACAGTCTCAGTTGTTCCTAGAATAAAAAATTATTAATAAATAATTTAATAAATGAGAGGTCTGAACTGCGAACCTTTTCTGCTCACGGGAACAAGAACGACAATAAATCGATGGTTTCCCGACATTCACGACTGTAGGAAGCATGACTCAGTATTCATGATTGAGATACATGCTCTATTTTACTGCAGACTTTGGCTCCTATGAATTGAAATTTTAGAGCCTAATAATATAAATCTAATACAGCTTAAAATGACTGATCATTGCTATTTAGTGAACTTTGTCACTAAACTTTTCACTATTAACTAACTATATGCCTTAAGTTAGTGTAAACAAGTGATCAAGGTCATAGACAAAATATCCTTTGGGTAGAGGTTACCGAAGATTGGAGAGATCCTGCCCCTTATAATTAGAATAGGATAATAATAATGTACCTCAACCCCCACATTTTTGTATTTTGATAAAGGTTGGAGCTGAGGAAAGTTGATATCTGGTTTTGGCAATTAAAATTGGTATTTTTTGCATGACAATCAGATGCATCTCATAAGTTAAGTCAGTAAAAATATGAAGGATAGAAAAGAGTAATGCATTATGTAATTCGACTACAAAAAGTGGGCTCCAAGCCCAAAGTTCGGCTATATTTTAAATTTTATTTATATATTTTATAACCAAGAGTTATAAAAAATTTACAAATAATTTCCATACTTATCAGAAGAGGAATCAGTAGAGCCCAGAGTTTGACCCGGAATCACATCCACCAGATTAATTAAGGAACTTTTTGAAACATTAACAAATCTCATACAAAAATTTTAGTGCTTTTAAAATACAATTTTTCTCTTCGGTACTTCATCAATAACGAATATGGGTGCTTTTGAAAATGCATAAGTAGATTTTTAATTATGTTATTTTAAAATAATCAGTAATGTTATTTTTATAAAGAGGATTTTAATTTAACTTTAATTTAATTGCAAAAAGATTACATAACTTTTTAAATCATAGGAAAAAAAGTATGTCATAAACTAACTTAATAATTTGAAATCTTTTTTTTTTTAATGGTTTTTTATTCCTCTTGCAAAATTTAGTTATTTGCTGATATGTCTTTTATGCTGAAATAGAATCAGTTCCCTTAAAAGCTCTCTGAACGCTTAAATGAAACCAACAGTGGAGGTTATCTTTTATTTCACTCACCTGGTACATATACATTCATATAAGTAATAATGCTTACATTACTGCACATCTTCGGATTCTGACGCATCACTTCAAACAGCTCTTGATGGAACTTTTTTATCTGTAAAATAATAACAAATCGGTAAGGAATAAATCCATAACAAAGAAAATAGTTGGTATTCTTCGACTAACTATGATATTACATAATCGTTTCTTATAATAATTATATTTATTTAATTAATGACAAACATATTTGTATTATTTCCATGTTAATAGAAGTATAATATCTCGAAAGTGTAGGGAAACAATTTGACAGTGTTTACAAATGCTTAGAAATTTTTATAGGTTATTATGAGCTGAATATGGATCTGGGGGATTCCGACAGCTCCTTACATAATAATAGTAAGTTATGATATAAATTATAAGAACTTGAAACAAGAAGGGGAGTATTCCAGATTTTTTTTTTTTTTTTTTTAACCGATAACAGACAACCGAGGCTTTATTGGTTTGACAGTAAGCTCCTCTTTTTAATACTTTTATTTTTATTCATAACCTGTATAATGTAATATATACACTCAAGTAAAATTAGAGATATTTGTCAGGAGGGGAGAAGCTAGCTACTGTCTAACACTCCTAAATGAATAATTACATATAACACTATTAAAAATAATTACAATTATTCAGGTAGATGATAAATAATAAAACGCTTGTGTACATGATACATTTGATGGGATAAGAGATGTCTCAGCCGCTGCCATTTTTGGATTTTGAATACAGCAAAATCTAAGATCAGAAAAAAAAAAAAAAACTAAAACAGGGTAGTTTAGAGTACGCCTATCCAAAGTCAACTAGGTAAAAAATATTCCACAAAAACCTTTGCCTTAGAGTAAACAATATAAGGCAACATGTTCCAGGTGACAACAAGTCCCCTCTAGCCCTAAAGATGACTTACAATGTAAGCCGAAACGTCGGCAGATAATAAAAAATACATTTCTTTATATTGTATTTCTTTTGGGTCAACCTTGACCGAACTACAGAATTCTCTATTAATGATCTCCTCGGCCTCTTTGAATTAGCTATTTAAAAAATAACTCCTATAAGATAATGTCTATCGACAAAAATCTATTTATGAGCTTCAAAATTTTGAGGTTTGGTCAGGCCTTTGTTATGATATGTAAAAGCTTATTGAAATTAAAAGTTTATTAACATCTTTTCATTCATAAAATGAGTTACCAAGGAACTATAAATTCGAAATGAGTTTACCTTTGTTTCTGTGTGCTCTGGTGGTGTCGTAATGATTAAAAGGAGAATTAACTGGGTACTGTTGGACAACATACGGTTCACGAAAAAAAAAGAAAAAATTTTCCCATTAATAATTTCATAGTGGATGTGTTTTGTGAAGTACAATATGCTGTATGTCAGCCTCACGGAAACGAGAAAGTATTGCATGGAGTATACTGAATTCACATCACTTATATGCTTAATGAGATTGCACATCTTTCCAAGAGCACATCTCACATGAGTGATGGGGGCTTTCACGTCACAACTCACCGAACACAAAACTGTATTGATGACGAACATTTGGCAAATAATTGTTGAAAAAAGAAAATCCATTAGCAAGATCGTTGAGTTGCTGATCAATTGTCCAAACCAAAAGTCAAAATACGTTTGTTTTATCCCGAAGCTAATAATTTTTTGAATCTCTAGAATGAAGACAAGTGAGACTGTGCAGAATACGGATATATTTGACACGTTAATAATTCCCATCAAATCATGAAATATTTTCCCGGACGTTTTCAGCCGGCCAACGTGCGTTACACACAGGATTATTTCGGGTACGCCTCGAAGTAAGTACAGATATTCATTAAAAATTACCTGCCAGATAGATTGGCCAAAAATAGTCATATAACTGTAAATGTAGAAGTATTTGGATATTACAAGTAAAGTGCCGAGAGAAAGTACTATGAAAATGGAGTAGCAAAACTCATTGTGAGATCTGGGAAAAATCCCGAAAGCTCTGTTAACTATCCAAAACCACTTCAAGGATGTCATATTCGATCCAAACCTATCTGATCAAAAGGCTCATACATGCATGTGTAACTGAATAATATATGCCAATCGTGAAATGGCTCTCTACTGTCAGCGGGAAAAATCTCAAGTAAAGAGGAATCTATTTTAATTCACAAATTATCTATATAGATTATTTGCCTATTCGTCGCACTGGGGCATATTGTAGAGCAATCATTTTGTCGAATCCTGTAGTTCATTTGTGCATTACAGTTATGGAACAAACTCTACCACAGATACACACACTTCTCTCTCTGTCTCCGTTATTGTGAATTCTTACAGAAATGTTGAGCTTTTAATAGCCGGTTGATCCAGTTGAGATATCTTTATGTTCTTAATTGGTATGAGTACTGGATTTCCTCAAAAAAAAGAAGGCTAAACAATATTTTTTGGTTATGGGATGGTTAAATTACACGTTAGAAACTGTTACGTTTTTCCAGAATTCTTATTTGAGTTACCCACAATCTCGGATTAGCCAAAGTTTATTCCTTTCGAAGAAGCTCGTATTTGCAGTCATATATAAAGATGTGCAGATTGGTAATGAACTCCACTAGGTTACTCTTCTATGNAAAAAAAAAAAAAAGAAAAAAAAAGAACTGTGGAGGTTTGTGACCATTTCTCATTTACCATATATCACCCACCTTTGAGTGAGAACTTCCACCAGCCAGCAATTACATAGAAGTAAAATACTGACCCACAGGCTGAGAGGCGCTTCCCCTATACTTAATTCCGACCAGTATAAAGTTAAGTAGCCTTATTAGTAAGCTTCTAAAATTAATTTTTTCATTTTATTTCGCTGTGAAATTTCCGATAATACTACTTATTGACCCAGGGCTTATACCACAAAAGAAAAGGTCGAGTTTACCGAAGGCAAGACTAATCCTGTCTTCTTGTATTTATTTATAAGTAAAAATTTACATCTTATTATTATGTTTTATAGAAACATGAAAATTTTGGATGTACATACATTATATATATATAATGGTACATAGTATCTATTATTCTTGTTATAAGAGTATACCATTGTTCAAATATTTCAAAGAAAATCTGTTAATAACATTTCTTCAAAATATTTTTTGTTACTTACAGAGGTTACTAAGGGGTAACCAAGAGTAAAAAATCCACAAGCAGTAAAAGTGACATTCGGCTTCATGAGGATGTAAAGTCTCAGTTGCTCCTAGGAAAAAAAAAATCAAAATAATTATAAAGTGAATCATGAAAACTCTACTTTGATTACTCATTTTCTGCTTAATGGACTTTTTAAGATACAAAGTATATAAGAAACAATAAATCAAAAGAATTGTAAAGGAAAGAGGTTTCCTTAAGTAAAAATCTGAATAAGATCTAAGATCTATAAAACTGCTAACAAATCTATGGATTCTGAATTCCCCTTGCTGATACCCTATTCTCAATCAAGTTTATACTAAATGAAAAGGACTTCAAAAATAAATCCAAGTATATGAAAAGATTTCATTACACATTAGGAAGAAATATATAAAATATTTCAACCCTAAGATCATAAATAATTAATATAAGGAGCTTCTATATAAAATGAAAAGTTACATACTCAGATATTCTGGAAGAAGCCACACTAATGTTTTTTTTTTTGTTTTTTTTCCTGTGTTAGCCTCCCTTGCAACCACTAAGGGTCATTGGAGGGAGGGGCTATCTACAGGTTGCCACCCTATTTTAAACACCCATGGCTCAGGACAACCTTCTATATTATAAATAAAAGATTGACCTGGGCGGGATTTGAACCCGCGGCGTCAGGATTGCGAGACCCGTACGGATCCCCTGAGCTATCCCGGCGCCCCCACTAATGTTCTTAAGAGCAACAAAATAGAACAGCGACTTACAGGTTACTTAGATTTTTTTTTTCCAGGTGGGTGGGCCTCCCAGTTAAGATTTGGGAAACGTCCCGAGTAGGATGTTCAAGAATTTATTCACTCTTCGAAAAACTAGATAATATAATGGAATGGTTTCTGGCTCTCGGTCATCAATGAGAGGAGCTAGCAGTTCTCAAGGAACAAAATCACATTATTTGCCTAAATGTTGATGACGAAACAGTGATATGTATTTAATGGTAATAACTGCTTTATTAATAATAATTATGAGAAATAACTCTGAAATATATATTAAAATAATCAAATAATACCACTACTAGTCCAGTTTTAAAGAAATATTTTAAAAAATTTCCAGTGTTTCCTTATGTGTTCAACTTTTCAAGAGTTTAAAACATTTTTTACAAAGTTGAAAAGCTATTATATACTTTTAAAATTGTATGTTATCAAGCACCCATACCAATTAAGTCACATTTGGAATTAATAATAAATATTTTTAAAAAATTAATGTGAGAATACTTATTTTCTTCTA
>KZ809200.1:100104-116007 GCA_000696205.2 Oncopeltus fasciatus | reverse complement strand
ATATTTATTTTATTATATTGAAACACTTGCAGATAAAATAGTTCTAAATTCAATAACGGAACAAATTAGGACTTTAGACTCTTTAAGAGCTCAAAAACCTCACTAAAACTTTTCTTCCCCAGTTTATTAAAATTACTAAACTAAAGAAGATCCATTTAAATGAGAGGATACACAGGAAGTACACGCAGGAAATAGTTATGTCACAACCACCTTTCTATACCTTGCTTATACTTACTACCACATAATTTCAAGTGGTATTTTATTCATGTTGTTTCCATAATAAGAAGAAAAAATTATTAAAATAATATATTTTATTTTATATTCCAATTTGATGTACTTGTGTAACTAAAGTATTACAGAGGTACTAATAATACATGCAACGGATGGGCAAACTTAGGAGAAGTTGCTGGAAGAGCTATAAGAAGTTACCAGGGCTTACAGAACTTACACTGGAGAAATGCAATAAGGAGAGGGTTGTCTGGTTGGAGCTGGGCTCAGAGAGGATTGGGGGATTCTGGGAATNAATACGAAACTATCCAGCCTCTAGTTCCCTAAAGTCTCTTAAATAATGAATAATTTCTACCAATGAAGTGTTGAAAAAAAATAAACTAGCGTTGATTTCATTATTTCTGCTAATGATGATGCATTTTATAAAAAAATGTTTTTTTAAATTTAATGTAATATAAGTTACACAAAAATGTGTAGAAAGTATTTATTATTGATGTTTAAAAAAAATATGTTTTGATTCGAGGCTTGTTTAGAAAATAAAAAGATTAATATCCAGAGCTATTTAATTTAGGATTTCTGTAAGACTCCTGAAAGGCAGTTTTACAAAAAATGGGTTGCCCTACTTATCTTTTAACGGATCCGATATTTATGTTATGAATAATTCGTCGTAAATCTATCTGTATTTTTCTCTGGGACCACAGGCAATATTAATTAGCTGGCCTTGATATTTTGAATACGAAATGTTTATGTTTTAGTTGAAAATAAGTATTAAAAAAAACTTGAAAGAAATAAAGGTAAGCTCAGAGCGGAAAGAGAGAAAAAAATAGGGGTTGAAAGTAAAACGTGACTCAAGAAGGGAGGTTGTCTCTTCCATTTAATGAGGTACTTGAAAAAGTGATGCAAGCTGTCATTCAGATGTCCTTCTTCGTGAGATTAAAGGGTGAACTCATTCTAATGATTCTCTAATAAGCCCACAACGTTCCGTGGATCAAGCAGGAGTATGAGGCAAATTGTAGGAGGTTACCGGAACCAATGACGGCATGGCAGAGAACTAGGCCCAAGAGAACAGAGAATATAACCATGTTATATCTGGGACTGTTAGTAAACCTTCGACACTGGCTTGATTCGTCCATACTTGTACGTGCTGAATGGACACCGATTTGTCACGTAATTGATCTATCACTAAGACCAACAGTTGTTTTGGTCCCGAGGTATTCGGAGCTGATTTCAAATATGGTATTACTTGAATATGGTATGATTTCCTGAATTTAAATATGGTATTAGTTTTTGCCTAACAGCTCAAGCTAAAGCTTTTTTAGATATAACGTTTTAGTGAAATATAAGTAACACTATTTTATGTTAAATCTACAGATCAAATAAAAAAACTATACGCGGAATTATTACATTATTATTATATGTTCACGTAGGCTTCGACGGTCGTCAGATGTATTTACCGTTTCTTCTTCCGGGTTGGACCGTGTCAAGTTGTTGTTATTTGCCGAGCTTTTGCACATCATGTGATGGCTTCTTCAGGGCTGAAAAGAGAATGAGAGTTGTAAAAGAGACTTTTAAATATTTAAAATATTTCATATTTTGTTCATATTAATGTGTATTTAATAAAGAACCTAATAAATTCAGCAATACTTTAAAATTTGATGAGCCGAATTTCCTTATTTTAAAATGTATACTGTATTTAAAACGTTTAAACCCTTTTAGGTAAATTAAATTCAACCGAAAAGAGTAAAAGGAGAGAGCTTCGTGGGACAAAATATTTTCCAGGACCTAATCGGTAATATATTATATACAATATATGATTAAAAAATCAATATAATATACTTTTACAACCCTCATTCTCTTTTCAGCCCTGAAGAAGCCATCACATGATGTGCGAAAGCTCGGCAAATAACAACAATTTGACACGGTCCAACCCGGAAGAAGAAACGGTAAATTATTATTATATTTTTGTTATTATATTGTATATAAAAGTCAAACCAACTAGAAACATCGGAAGCTTCTTTTCGGTGGTCCTGAATGTATGTTGGAACAGTCCCTTTCTAAACTATCTGCCATCATGTGCCTATCCTTTCTTCCTTGGTAGCAGTCGTCCATCGTTTGTATTTCCTGTTGAAATCTTTCACCTTCTTCCTCACTGGTGTCTCATAAATTTTCAGGAAAACTCTTAGAGGCTGTGTAAGTTGTGCATCTTATTGCTCATGTTAAGCCCAAGGGATTTGAGACTTTAAACATCCCGTTTAGCGAGATCATTTTTTGCATTTTTGCTGAACTGATGCATTTTTGTATCTATTATATTTAATAAGCTACAGCATAATTCAAATAACAATGAAGATATTGCGATTATTATTTCGGACTACCTGTTACCCTTCTATATCCCACATCTGATTTTAACTTACTTAATTAATTATTTTATTAATACTTTTAATTAATTCTTGCAAAGGTTTGTAATAAAACGCCTATATACCGAATTTACTATCTTACCTCAAAACATTTCAGACTATTTTCCTTAATATGGATTTTAAAAAAATTAAATTGAAAAAAAAATTCAGGAAATAACGTTTTACGTATATGTTATAAAATTAATATTTTCATAGATCTAACACTAACGAATATAATGACGATTTTAGGCTTAATTTCAACGGTACCTGGACTAGCATCAGTCACTAAAGGGTTCATTTAACGCTTTGAAAAACAAAGCTGAAAGAAGGAATTGGCCCATTTATTTTAAAAATTTGCGAACATGTAGAGTACTGTGGTCCAGTGGTTCGGCCATTGGATTTCTTAGCCAAATTATCCTCATTTAAAAAGTTAGTTTTCTTTTTTCTGTGCTTCTGTCGAAAATTCTTTATATCGTGCTCCTGGGAATGCCTTTCTCTCATCGAATTCCTCATATATTTATTTGGAAGCAAAATCAGGCAGAAGAGCTTGCATACACACCTTCCTTCATATGCCATGGGTCGTGAATAAGCACACTTTTTACTTAAAATATACAAACATCTGTTTGCTCTCAAAGCGTCTATAGTTTTTATAGGCACTGATTTACACACAGATATATATTTAGGAGGAGGAGGAGATAGTCGGGGTTCGGTCGAAGGTTTATTATTAAATAAAAACAAATTGGTAATCCAATATAGTTTTATTTTTCCAAACTTTTCGGTCTGAATTTGAGGCATTTTTCAGGGCTATGGAGATTACGAAGAGAGAGAGTCGAAATTTCGTGATCTAACCCATGGTTGCCAGGGTATCTTTGACCGAACCCCGACTATCTCCTCCTTATTATCATCAACGGTCAACCAACCCCCCAATAGAGCATATATATTTATTTTCATTCATTCAAGGGGCAAATGTAGATATTTTTGTAGAAATTTATCAGCCTTGTCATGGGGCTAACGTGAAAGTCTAGAAGGGCACATTTTATGACAGCCCTGGAACACATATTAATTTTTCCAACCTAAAACAAACACAAACTTTTGTGTTAGCAAGCATGACTATGCTAATACGAAACTATCCAGCCTCTAGTTCCCTAAAGTCTCATTAAAATTCGACGCAAGCTGTTAAGACAGTGAATCGATTAGCTGGGATCAAAGGACGAGTAAGATAATTAATTTAGAGGCCATCTTAGAGTCAAGACCTCCACAAGCAAGGACCTCTTTTTAGAAGATACCAAATATTCTGCTCCTGTCGGAAATAATATAAAATAAAAATAAAACTTATGACAGAATATTAAGCCCTGTTATGGGACTTCTAACTTCTGGTTATTTATTTATTTATTAAAACTTAAATCTTTTGAGACCAAGTGTCTTATCCTCAGAGCCCAGAAATCCATTGGAGTCTATTACTAGACTATCGTCTGAATGATTCCTGGGATCTGAAGATGAGACATTGAGGATCGAAAGCACTCAGCTTTATCAAATATATATCACTATCTTCGAGCAAAGTTTTTCAGTTTATATATATACATATGTTATTTTCTAGATATTTTATATTTTCTACGGCTGTTGTGCTACGAATAGCTTTTTGATCATAAAGGATAGAAAATAGGCATAGAGTCTCTACTGAATTTTATTTAATTTAATAACTTCTCTCCATTGGTAGTCAATGTTCTCACGTGACAGACTTCTCCATACTTAGATGTGTGTGTGCATCTGTAAATACGCTAGTTAGCATTACATAAACAGGTAGCGAATTTGTCATTATCACAATTCACAACTAGTTGAGTGGTCGAATTGATTTTGTCATTTCAGGAACATTTTTTTGTCAATAACTACAATAATCATAAAATATTTTACAGGGAAGAGCATATAATTTTTATCAAACAAACATATTTCTACTTTTATCTTCCTGATTTTTTTAATTTTATTTATTTATTTTTTTTTAGAAAAGACTGATAAGTAAAGTAATCACTATTCTTAATTTGGCTATTTATTTATTTAAACAGCATTACGTTGAACAAGTTCACATCCCAATAACAATAAATATGATTATATAATTTTTGCAAGCATACTTATCTCTTGAATATCGCCTCTCCCAAGACATTAGCATCTCTTCTTAGTCACCGCCCATCAATAGTTACCTGACTCTCCTCCCTCTGCTTCGTCTCCAAAGCTGCTCTAACAAAGCCTCCACCGATCCATTTTGCCAATGTCTAAGGTTGTATTATTGTTCCAAAGGGGAATGCCTTTCNATAACAATAGGATAGCATAATGATAGTTTAAGGGCTGAAATTGTAATAAAAACCTTAGCTAATTCAATTTTTTTAAATGTCAATATTCAGGGTAAGTTCATTTAGTAATGCTATTTAAAACATCTTTTAATAAATATAACAGTAATTCATAACAGATACATTAGAAAAAGATTTTATAAATTTTCTTAGATAGATGAGAGAGGACTTACCTTGGCAGTAATATAAAATAAATTGTTGAGGACCATTTCTGTAGCCTCAACAGAACCCCAACCTTCCCTCTTCATGTTAGACCTGCTTTCTGCCATAGAATACTGCAGCAAAGAAAAAAAAAGAAGCTTCTAAGAAAATTATAAGGTACCTTGTAAGAAAGAAAAATGAAATTTTATATTTTAAAACTGTAAATATTTTAATTGAAATGTGTGCCAAATACAGGGTAAAACTTTGGTCAATGGCTTATTGGAATTTTTAATATTGAAGATGTTAAATTGAGGTTTCAATTTAAGTTATGGGTTGATTAAATGAAATTAGGTACCAAAGATATGATGAATTGGATTAAGATCTAAGGAAAGAAGAATAGTTATCTAGTGATCCCATATGATTGATTAGTTATTCCTATTCTATAAGGTGTAAGAGTGTGCTAAGTGTACATTTTATTCTATAATGTCATTAAATTAAATAATTGCACAAGAAGACATTGTATTTTTAATACATCTCCACAGACTTTATCTAAAATAAGGAAGCTCTGATACTTCAAACAGACCTGAAAATATGAGAGAGGGTTTCCTGGAGGTACATTCGGATCAACAAGCTCCATGTTATGTAGCCATGGCAGAAGATATTCAAGAAGAAGCTGGCGGACATCGGGACGAGCAGTTTGAAATCTATGGGTAATCTCTGTTGAAAAAATAAATTATGAAGATATTCAATGCATAGATGAAAGCATTATTTAATTAATAGTTTAACTATAACTTAAATATGTAATAAAAAATTCTTAAAATATGAGAAGAAAAGTAAGAATTTTATCTACTTACAAGTATAGTAAAAAATTAACTTTAGTAAAAAAGAAATAAAAAAAATTAGATAATGTAAATTAACAACTCTCAAACAACTTAAATGTCTGGAGGAATGAAAGTTCATTCAAAAATTCACTAAATTCAGTGTTTTATTACTTTTGTGAACTCTAATCTTAATAATCTCTTTTTAACAAATTAAAAAGTTAAGCGTTCCTTCATCTGAAAAAAGCTATGTTATTTTTATTTATTTTAAAATTAAGCAAAAGGAATTTTTGAAGTTCTGCATAACTATATTATACTTTACTCCTAAAAATATAAAAATAATGTGTATGTTAATAATTAAAAAAAATAATTTAAGCACCACTTGTTTCATTCTTTGCCTTTTTTAAATTATCTTATTTGAATCCATCAGGGGGCCTGAAACCCATACAGAGCATAGATCCCTAGGTGTAGGATAGGAGATATGATGTTAAGAGGATTTCCTTCTGTGTCCAATAGGCACAACTGCTGTCTGCCAATGGCTTTGTAGGTGGAGAAAGTTGTGCACCCAATGGCAGAAAAGGCGGATGAGCTAAACATTACTTCCTTGAGGGAGGGTATTGACCCAAAACCTAGGTATTATAACGACTACACTCTGTTATTTCTGAAACCGTGTGCATTTAGCTGGTTTTTATTCAACAATATTATAGAACCATTTCTAATGAATACAGCTCAAACAGTTCTGTATTTTATTTAATTCATTTGAATTTTTTTTGTTTTGAAATGGTTTAGGATTAAACAGTGTAAATAATAAGTAGCCTGAAATGGTCAGGAAGAATGGATGTACATCCTATGACAATAAAGAACTCATCTAATCTCTTTCCCTCCCCAACCACCTCCCTCTCGTCTTTCCCTAGCTCCCTTTCATCCGCCTCATTCACTCTCTCTCTCTCCCCCTCTCTCTCACTCTATCACTCTCTCTCCCTCCCTCCCTCCCTCTCTCTCTCTCTCTCTCTCTCTCTCTCTCTCTCTCTCTCTCTCTCTNAGAGAGAGAGCGAGAGAGAGAGAGAGAGAGAGAGAGAGAGAGAGAGAGAGACCTTTTAGGAAAAGGATTTATTCAGAAGGTTCTAGAAACGCCAAGACACGAGATTTAGTCACTCAGCTGACTAATTGCATTCCGGCAGTTCCTTCGACCTTGACAGTTTCAAATCCAAGCAAGGAAGTGTCTCCCTTACCGTCACAACACCCATTCCTTAACAATTATTGATGATATATTATCTTCTGTGACTAAAGTAACAAATTTTAATGCAAAATATATCACTTTACCGATCAAGCGCAAGTCGGTTTGATATTTCTCCTCGTAGTTTTTTCGGCTTATGAAAACAAAACAAAAATAAAAATGTACTTTGATTGCTATGATCCTTTGTGACTATTTTCTGATGCATATAAATGAAGTTGTAAAAAAGCATTGTGTTGACGGAGAATATTACGATTTTTTCATACGATGAAAGCACGGGTTGAGTGTGAGATAATATCAACACGCAGAACATGGTATGTGCAAAAATATTTAGCGCTGCTAACAATTCGTGTAGCATGCAACATTAGGGAAAAATTTAAAGGTCATTTTTAAGGAAGGTTTGGAATGCATAACAAAGAGGTTTGAATAATTTAAAACCACTTTGCACGAAACATACAATTTTTCTCATATTCTAAGACGTAATACCTGGCATAATGTCGGAAATTTTATTATTACTTTTACTTACTTTGGATTCAGAAAAATAAATTAGGCAAACATGAAAATTCACCAAAATTCAAAATTTCCTCTCAATTATTATTATACTACTTCAGTGCTTCTTCCCATGGTCGAATTAAATATGCCATACGTTTCTCGTATTTATAGTATTGACAGGACTTGTGCACAAAAGAATGCAAATGTGCAAACGGATTTTTCAAAAAAAATTATAGCAATTTATTCACTTAATAACAAAATAACGTAATGACTTCGGTAGTCTTACCCCTCTACGAACGATCTCTCTCTCACTCACACACACACACTCTCTCTCTCTCCCTCTCCCACTCTCTCTCTCTCTCTCTCCTCCCTCACTCACTCTCTCTCACTCTCTCTCTCTCTCTCTCTCTCTCTCTCTCTCTTATCTCTTAAAATAAATCATATTCCGTTCTAATAAATGACTGAGTAGAATCCTCACTCTGGGAATATGTTACTCTTCAATATCTATGAATAATACCATAGTTTTATTGAAACCCTAGTCAGTTTTTTTTTGCCTCAGTACCTGACTATACCTTGCTCCAGTTGTTTCCCGAAAATTAAGAAACTCTAATACCTGATTCATCAGGAACATAGCATTTACAGTAAATATTTAATAAACTTCTAAAACTATTTTAAGATATATCATTGGACCAGACCTATTAATTTCATAGTTTCTAACCTCCCTCCAAGAGACAAAACTTTAGACGGGGTTGGCAGAACACAATTATTTAATTTGATAATAAACTAATTTGATCCAACACAATATCTTAATTTGAGAATAATATTAGTATAACCTCAAACATAAAAATAATGATATTTGAAAAATAAAGCAGTTTTAAAAGTCTCTCTTTTTTGGACAACAGAATTTTGGTTTGTACATAAATTCTGTAATGTAATAACATACATTTCTCTAANTGAAAGCGACAACGATTCGGGATTATATTCCATGATTCTGTCTAAAATTTAAAATTAAAATTAATAATAATTTCCATATTAAAAGTATGTAAATTAAAGTAAATTAGTTAACCTTATATTTTTCTTTTTGAAGGTTTTCAATAGAAATGTTTTTAAAATTAGTTTGTAACGTTAGAATTACTACTAAATCATAATATTAGTTTAGTATCACCTGTAGCCTTAAAAGATTTCGTCTAATGCATTTGTTCGTGTCTTATTCAATTTTTTGTTTTCTTCTAGTTTCATAAAATTCTCTGCTAATGTTTGGTTTTAGGATTAAAGTATTTGAGGTTTTGAGGTATTTCTAAGTTTTATATTTAATACTATTTAAATTTACTATGCTATATGCTTAAATATTTTTTTACAAAAATATCATAACCAATTAAAGACAGCCCTGAAATTTTTTATTTAATAATAATAACTAAAGTTCAATAAATCAATTAAAATAGTTTAATTTTGACTGCTGAAAAATTTAAAGACCCACTCTTTATCAATGAAATATGAATGATCATTGATCAGATATATTAAATTTAAATATCTTAATTAAGTAAGTATTTATTGTCGCTAAAGTACAGGAAGTACAAAATGCCAGACTTTAGAGAATCCGTTATTCTTAAAATATGTGTAATAAATTTATTCCTGAGTAAAGATTTATATAAAAAGTATATTCAACTAGTTGTTTTTACACTAATTTAGGTTTGAATAGGTAAACAGGTATAAAATATATGTGTGTGTGTGCGTTTTGTTTATAAATATACAATCGTACTCTTTTTTAGCCTTATTCACTAGTATTTGTACTAAATCTTTAATGATGATAAACATAGTATCTTTCGAAAATTTTCTTCTGTAATCAACATAGTATCATTCAAAAGGTCTGTTACATAGAATTTACTAAAAGTTAAGACCCTTGTTAAATTTTGTGATCAATTGCCCCATTTTTTATGATTTTTACTGTTTTACAGAATAAACTAAGAGTAGTATTCAAGCCCTACATGTGGAATATAAACTTCTTCAGTTAAAAATTACATCTGATAGTAAGTTCTAATTTTACTGTAAAGTAGCATGTTCATCTACTAATTATCAAATTTACTGGTTCATAGATTGTTTGATAATACCTGATGTTCCTATAACACAGTGCCATTAATACCACTTTGGAAGTAAATAAGAAACCATATTGAAACAGCAAACAAAAGAGAAACAAATGCTTTTTTGCTCGATAGAAAAAAGTTAGCGAAACTAGCATTATAAATAATCCAGATCAAAAATAAATAAATAAAGACAACTAACAAAATTACCTATATTTTTGACAATAAACAACTATCGACACATGCAAGTTTTTACACCGTTATTGAAGTATGTTTTAAAAGACTTCCGTTAAAATTAATTATCATTATGAATGTCCCATTTTGAAAACTGCAATAACAAAAACCTTTTTTCACCTTTCATAACATAAATATGACGATTCTACAAATACTGGTGACGCTAAAGTATTAATCTGTCATTGATAAAGCAGCTAAGTAGGAACGAAAGGTTTGCGATCATTACATATTTATAGAGCGTCTGCTAAATAATTATTCATCACATTTATAGAATATTCCTTCATTAATAGCTGATACATGCTGAAGAAGTGAAGAAAATCATAAAATAACGTTTTCTATATTGATACATATTACTATTGAATAAATAATTTGTATAAGAAATTAACTAAACAAAAACTTTTTCGCAAGTAATTGACCCTAGTAAGAAAATATATATTTGCACAAGTCTTAAACGATAATTCGCTTGTAATAATTTTTTATGCAGTGTAATTCATTTTATGACGAAATAAAGGTAAATTGCTACGGATATGATCATACTAGTAATTTTTGATCAATCAGATTATTTCGTAAAATTCATGATAAATTTTCCAAGAATATAAAATACTATATGCGCCAGTAGATGTTGCACAGGGTGATTTGACATTCAATCTTGCCTCTACTGTATTGCAGATCAATTAATAATCACACTACCATAGGTTGTTCGAGGGTATCTGATTGGTTTTGCATATTTCACTTAACAATTCCACCACCCAAAGCGCACCTTGAAAGTGATTTCCTTAAACTAATCAATATTGCTATGCACGTCTTACACAATTAATTCGTAACTAATCATTTCTGCAGCTTATTAATGGAATTAATCAACAATAATTTAAATTTTTATTAGGAGTAAATTTCTCTAAATTCCCTTTAAGCCATTATTAAATAATATAAAATTGAATAATAATATAATAGTCCATAATAAAACCCATCGGAGAGAAAGGTTGTGTACGTATTTATATCTATATAAATCAGTATCAGTGAGCAGTGTAAATATGTGTGTAAGAGAGAGAGAGAGTGTGTGTTTATTGTGGAGGAGGGGTTTATTTATATTTGAGTGAAATATAGTTACTATTTTTAGTATTTTTTTTTTAAACATTTGTCTGATTTCAAATTATCATCAGCCAAATGTTTTATGCTCATTTTCTTTACAAATATATATATATAAACCACATACTGAGATTTTCACAAATTCTAAATACGCACAGCTAATAGTCTGATACACAGAAACAGCTTAAGCTTAGCAAACATCACATGTTTTTTTTTTACTACTGCTTCTTTAATCATATGTTGAATATAGATGAACGTAAATAAGGGTAAATTCTAACATCAAAGCCGAGAACGATAAAGGAAATATTTCAAGAAAAAATATGGTAGTCTAGGTAGACCCAGAATAATTGGGTGGATATGCGTTCAACACTTTTAAGTTTATTCTCAAGTATTTTTATTATTTTGAAAAATATGAATTTTTATATATTTGAATTAACGATTATTCAAAATGATTTTCTCTGCCTCTCCCTTAACTGAATTCACATTTCATATCAATACGTGTCTACTGTCGTTTAGAAATCAATGAGACATAATTTACCGTAGCTATAAAAGATTACAATAATAATTAGAATGAAAATATTGGAAAACAAAAATACTTTTCTTGCAGTTTTTAAGATTCTCTTAGTAAGCAAATTCGTTAAGTAAAACATTAATTAGTAACTTAAAACATTAATATTTTTGGTGAAGAGTAGCATTTTTTTTCCACCCCCTCGTACATTGTAAATTCCACTAACGAAAACCGCACAAAGTCAGGCTGCCTGCGGTTTCTGGTGCCTCTGCCAGAATTAATTGGAGTTTAACTGACAAAAGCGTCTGAGTTTTCGGACTAATTAGAATATACAACATTAGTTCCTTAAGCCTGAGAGCCATTTTTTAAACCAACCCCTATTTATGATTTTTTTTTCTGTACAAAACAAGTAACATTTAGAGAGCTTTTTAATATCCAAAAAATTAGTATTTATATCATATTATATTATAAATATACACCAAATCGTTTTTATCAAAAGCTTAATTCTTCCAGGATCTACAATTTCTCGACACTAACATTAACGTAAATGAATATTCATTATAAATCGAGGATTACATTAACATTCGCCAACTCTGATTATCCCTTTCTAAAAGTATCAATAGAGTCCACTCACAAGGCTTACTACCGAGGTAGATTTTGAGGTCATTGTGAAGGGTAGAGTTGGATATGTAGAAGGGAGCTCTGCCCCAGAGTTCTATACCGTAATTCCGAATAGGTTTAAGAATAGTTTTGTATATTGTTAATTTGTTCTGTACTGACAATTTCTATGTTCGTCCGAGTAGTCTATATAATATTCCGTAGCGTCTGCTTAGTTCTGGTCCCTTTTGCCTTATGTGTTCTTTCCAAGTTAGTCTTGAGTCCAAGTGAACACCGAGGTATCTTAAGGAGTTGGATTGGAGAATAGGAATTTCTTTGAAGGTGAGATTAAGTGGAGGCTTGGTGCGGAGAGTGAATGTGATGTGGACACACTTGCTTTCATTTATTTTTGTAAGCCACACCTTGCAACGAGCGGCTTTTTTACGGCCTTTGTACGATGTACTTGAAGAATATTAATAGCAACTGTGGGATCAGGACCTGACGCGATGATGGCCGTATCACAGGCAAAAGTAGCAGAGAGAGTATCAGCTGTCGTTGGAAAGTCGGAAGTATAAATTATATAGAGGATGGGTCCGAGCATACTGCCCTGAGGAACTCCCGATACTACAGGGCTGTAGCTGGAGTAATCTGATAAGGATCAGAGGTTTACGACAGGATTCAGGATTACGACAGAGGTCGGACTCGAAAACTTGAATATTAAATAGAAATTATGAACCACTGAAAATTCAAAATATATCATTCAAAGGATGTTGGGTGACGACGATAAATTGTAAAAGAAGGTCGGAATTCGGACAACCATTTTTTTTTTTTTTAATAAAAGCTATGTGTGTTTGAGTGTATGTGTTTTTATTTGCGTCAAATTACGCTTCTAAGCGTCAACAATTTTCAAAATGAAATATAAAACCTATTATTTTAACTTTATTCTGCAAACTGTGAGTTGTCTAACGACTAAAATTGATTATCTCTGCTATTTAATTTATTTCCTTCTTTTTGACAGCTTTCGACAATAAGAAAAGGGTTTTTCTCGATTTATAGAATAAATTTATCTTATTTAAAAAATGCTTTATTTTTTTTTTGTCTATAATATCTATTTTAAGATATATATAGCATATACATATCTTAAATTAGATATTGTTTTGCACATTTGTTTTAGATTACATTTTAAACTTTAATATTCAACACAAGTAGATTTAGATAAATATAAATTACATTTACTTTACTTGTTGCTAATGCATCCCTCTTATTTTTTTATTTATTGCATTATTTATACATTTATCAGAATTATCCTACCCAATTTTTGCACAATCATTCTTGCCTTGTATTTCATAACTCTATTTAAATTTCTATTTCTAATCATTGGAGGTATTTTACGAAAAGTTATTTATTTGTGTTCTTTATTCATAAAATTTTTATAAGATCTTGTCTCTTTGATTTAAAAGCCAGAAAATATGAAGATTTAACCACTAACGTTTGCAGGCTGTAGAAGAACTTTATATTAAATAATAATATCGTTAGAATTTTTTTTAATTTTAACTTATTATCGTTTTAATGGCAAATCTTAGTAAAATTAAATTTGCTAATGTAATATTTTAAAGTTTATTACTTGGCATTTGTTATTCGTATTATTTTATGAAGTACTTATATTTTTAATTTCATTATAATCATTAAAAATATCTCTAATATGCCTTCTTTTTTTTTTTTTGCTATTTAATGTTTTTCGAAACAGTAATGTATTTAATGCCTCTGCTTGGCCTTAAAAAAAATTAATTTCTAAAACAACATGAATTATATTGTCTATATATAGGTGTATTATCACTCTTGCTGACTTCCTTATGAATTCTGTCCTTCTTATTTCATCGTAATGAAAGAGACTGATAAAGAAGTATAAATTGTATGATGTGCAGTTAGACAGTAATGATTTAGACTTAATCATCTCCTCAGTTTAGGGTAAATGTACAAATTGAGTTTCCTAGCTTCATTTATCTTTTACAATTAATATAGTTTTTTTTTGTTGTTGTTGTTGTTGTTGTTGTATTTGTGTATATAATACCAACAAATTAGTCTGCCCCCTTTGGGAGTGGTATTGAATTAAAAGAAGGAACCGAATTTGGAGGAAATTGAGTTATGTGAAGGTTTACTCTGCCCCTCAAGACTATTTGTGTTTCCCGGCGTTATTGCCTAGACTCACACGCTCTCATGCACTTGAGGGACTGTTACTAGAAGGGCTGTCCTTATTTTTCAAGGCAATTTCTCAAATACTTGCCTTGAATATAGACATTCTTAAGAAATTCATGAACAGTGGGGTTATAGGGGTGTTTTTTCTTCTTAAATATAACTCTATTAGTGATTACATTCTACACATTTTGTGCAACTTGTAATGTGCTGGTAAATAATAATAATAATATTATATACAACATAAGTTAACATAAAAAATATACATACAATGTTTTAAAAAACAAGAAAAATAACTCTAATATACAAATATTTAAATTAGCATGTACTTCGCTAGATAGAGAAGCTGCCCAATGGCAGTACTTCTAAATTACTATTTACAATATTAACTGTTGTTTGTTTTGTTGTTTTTTTCATATTATTATTATGAAGTTTTGGCGATGAGGAGGTCAAGCGACCATTTCCTATTCAGGCGGCGTGGTGGGTTATTAAAATGGGTTAAGATGACATCTTTAACAAAAAGGATTTCAAGGTCATTGTGGAGGAAAGAGTTTTAGACGTAATAGCGTGAATCAACTAAAGTCTTTTGGATAGTAAAAGAGTTGGTTTTAGGCTCAGACAACAATTTTTAATCGTAAAAACTACATTCTACTAAAAATTTAGTCTGCAAAAGAAACATATTTGCTGTAGAATATTATCGTATAACATACTCCTGTTATCAAGGCAAGTATGCTGACCATTACACCACCGAGGCTAGCTAGATGTTGAATTATATGCCTTAAGAAGATTGTGTCCTTAGAAACATGTTCCCGGTTTTAAGAATGAGGCATGAAAAGTGTCTAATTTTATTGCAAGGCCTAAATTATAGCCTTATGGTGGATTTTCAAGGATGTTGACTGAACGTTTTTTTTTTTTTTTTCCTTTTCAGTATATTTCCGAGCTTGAAGGCTTTGGTATACTTAATGTAAGGTTTAGCGGCAATAAGGAGATAGTGGTGGAATTATTCTGGAAGATGGGAAGAGCGTCGAGTACCTTGGTCATGGTAGATTGAGGATTTGAGTTTTAGTAGGAAATTTTTGGTCGAAAACAAGGATTTCAATATTGAGGAGGTAGGATGCATAATCTCTTTGAAGAAGAGATTCCTTTAGAGATACTAAATAATTCTCTCTTGTCTCTTGAGAATTGTAAATGTGGTAATTCCGAGTAGACAGTGAATAAGGCAGGGAGCTCTTGGTGCGGGAAGGATGGCGGCTCGAATAGATGAATATCATCTGTTTAGTAAACACCAGTGACGAAGCGCTAGTCGACCAGATTTAAGTCTACATTTTAGAAAAAATGACTTTGTTGCTTAGTGGGTTCCATGTGAAAAGAGTATTAATTAGGTAGTAGGTCATTTTTCACAGAGCTTCCTCTTCGTTGGTCACAGAGCTTCCTAAAAATGTCATTTAGGCCCCCCTGAGGAGGGGTTGCAAAGAGTGCGAAGCCAAGAACTACTCATGTACACGTTTATCATCATCATTTTGGATGATTTTTTTTTTTAAATTTGTATGTATATATAT
>KZ809200.1:32969-44731 GCA_000696205.2 Oncopeltus fasciatus | reverse complement strand
AACATTGTCTACAAACATTATGAATTGTTATATAGATAGAGAGAGAGAGAGAGAGAGAGAGAGAGAGAGAGAGAGAGAGAATGAAACACTCGCGGCTGCGATATATATAATAATAAGAACAGGTGGGAGAAAGAGACCAGTGAACATACAAAAATAAAAAAATTACAATGAGTAAAATTTTGGGGAGCTTTCTCGTCCTTCGTCAGTGTGGAGTGAAGAGAGTCTCTCCAGAGTCTGTTCAGTCCCCCATCTGATCTCACATGCATATGTTGCATGTGTTCATATATGAATGTGTGTGTGGACATGTGTGTCTGTGTGTGTATTTTTGCAACTATTAAAATATGTTCAAGTGTATTTTGTCGTTTTCATTTCATTGCAATTAATTAATAACACTAGCAACTATGCGTGGAAACACATGTTACACAGGATATATTCATTTGTGAACCATTGCACACTTGAGAAGATTTAAAGTTAGTAGACTGTTCTGGACTCCTGATTTTCTTCTCATTTTCTTCTCAAACAACAATACGAAATTTAGAATGAGTATTCACAGGAACTTAGTAGAAATACTATCTGTCTTTACAAAAAAAAATAAAATAATGAACCCACAGTGCATTTTGAGTATTGTACTTGGGTTCTGTGGACTATTCAGGGTCTTTTCACAATCACATTATTTGTTGAATCTAACTAACTTTTTTAATAGCATTTTACAAATTTAGAGAGATTTCAGAATGTGAATAAGTTTATTAAAACCTTTCTAGTTTCATTAAGTTTCAAACAAATGTCCGGCTTCACATTGTCGAGCTGAATTAATTCCTTAAGCCCGGGATAACAAGGAGCTCTCCCTCCAGAAGAAATTCAAGTCCAGTATAAGTAATGGAGCAGGTTCTCCCCTTTTCTAATTCCCTTTGACAGAGGACTGAAGAGTGTCTACTAGTTTGCCCCGCACAACCCCATCCCCTCTGTCTCCTGCCACCCTCAGTATCTCTCCATCTATCACTACTTCGCCATCTTCACTTCTACTTCCCTTCGAGCAAAACTCTCATTTAAAATGTCCTCTTTTTTGTCCTCTCTCGTTCAATAATACTTTTTTTTTTACTCTTACACTGCAAAAACATCACTTTGAATTGTCAAAATTTTCAATTCTAAAATTGAAAAACAGTACAAGTGTGATTAATATATCTTTTCGGCTCAATTGAGTTTTTTTTTTTTTTTTAAGTGTTCCAATGTCTCTGACAGACACTTCAGGGTAAAAAAATGAAAATGAGTACTGAGACCTCAAGGAAACCATGTGTACCTCAAGGAAACGTGCTGGGTCCAATTATATACCTCCTATTCACGTGAGATTCACGAGATAAATAGTAGCTACATTTACAGATAATACTGCTATACTAGCAGTCGACGCTGATGCCAAAGAAGCTATCTCGAAACTCCAGAGATCTATCAAAATTACCGATGACGGGACTAAACGGTGGAAAATCAAGATAAAAGAGTTAAAATCCATGTAAATTTCACAAACAGAATAATAGAAAATAAACGAATATGCATAAATGGACAAGAGGTACCATACTTAAACTCAGCAAAGTATCTAAGCAGGACTACAAACTAAAATTGATAGAGCATGTTAGGAAAAAAAAAAAGGGACTCAACTTTTAGTTCCTGAAAAATGTACTAGCTACTGGGTAGAAAATAATCTTTTATTACATGAGCAAGTGTTAAGACCGGTATGGAAGTATGGCATACAAATTGTGGGCTGTACAAGAAAAAATANTTACTCCATTCCCTCTCATTAATTGTTTAAAATTTACGTGGGATAATAAACCACAACCAAATTAAATATTTACTTTAAAAATTTATTTCCCCATTATGAAATCTCCTAAAATAAAAAAAACTTCAAGCCATGACTAAAGAAAACCTTTCAATGGCAGCATAACTTGTTTTGGCAGATGAAATAAATCTTTAAAAAAAAAATGTAAAGGTTGAATACTTATCTGGTATCTTTTCAACTGAAGTAGTACTGTCTCGTGATAGTTATCACGCATAATGATCTCTGTGTGCTACTTAAATTATCTCCCAGAGCCCAGTAATAATTAAAGTTCCATCAAAATTAAAAGGTTTAGTGTTTTTTTTTAATCCACATAAGATTAAATTATAACGAAATTTAATTAGAAATTAAAAAACTGATTTCAAAAATTTAAATAACTAAGCCAAATCTGTCACAATAATGAATAATGAGGATTATAACATGACATTCTATAAGAAGTAATTAAAGACTACAAAACAACTTGAACAAAAAAATTACATTAATTCAATACATTTATGTACTCAATTGTTACTGAAAGTATTTTTTTTAATATCATCAAAAAATTTATTTTGAATGGTGTGACTTGTAACAAACAATTTTAATGATCTATTTAGAAATTTCATGCTCAATTAAAATTGTTCTTTAAATTTTTCAAAAATATTCTTTTCAGTCTTTTTAAAATATAGATAAATTAATTCAGTCCTTCCAATCCAAAATTCTGAAAAACTTAGTTAATGCACCATATTACTTCAAACTCCTTACTCCTCAATGACACAATGAAATCCCTTTTGTGATAGACATCATCACAACCTGTTTTAATAAATTCCACTCTGTCCTTTCCATGCATCCCAATCCTTTAGCCCGAACTATATCCTGTATTACCCACCCTAATAATCCACCTTGTCACCTGACACGCCAACACTTCATAATAATAATATGAAGGAAAAAAAAACACTGTAAATATTGTAAATAGAGATTTAGGAGTACTGTTATTGGACAGCTTCTCCATCAAGCAAATTACACCCTAATTTAATATTTATGTATTGCATTTTTTTTTTTTAATTTGATGAATATTCTTCTTCTATTAAAGATAAATTGGTATTTGAAATAGAATAGAATTTTATGAATCTCAGAGCTACTAAAAATGTTATCGTTATAATAACTATTAAAGTTTTTTTTTTTGTTTTTTTTAATATTAATACATTGGATAAAATATAATCTCTCATTCTCTGAAGAGACTCAGGATTCCTCATCCCAGGGGTGGCGGGGCTAATTTCTCTCAAATTGAAAAGCATTAGACAAATTAAATGGCTGCTGGTGGAGGGAGGGGGGGGGCGAGAGTAAGTGGTAGTCAGTCCCTGAAGATGTCTAATTTAAGACCTAGGGAGCTTGCACTAATTAAGAAGGGACAGATTGCAATTCGCTCAACTTCAGCCAGCGTCCCGAAAAGGGGGTACGAGACAGCGGGGGTGGAAAGTTTAAGGGATGAAATCGGGGGCGTGATTCACAAAACAAAAATAAATGTTCNTTCATGCTCAAATGAAATTGTTTTTAAAATTTTTTAAAAATATTTTTTTCAGTCTTTTTTAAATATAGATAAATTAATTCAGTCCTTCCAATCCAAAATTCTGAGAAACATAGTTAATGCACCATATTACGTCGCTAACTCCTTACTTCACAATGACAATGAAATCCCTTTTGTTATTGACATCATCACAACCTGTTTTAGTAAATTCCACTCTGACCTTCCCATGTATCCCAATCCTTTGGCACAAACTCTATCCAGTATCACCCATCCTAATAATCCACCTCGTCTCCTAATTCGCCAACACTTCATAATAATAATATGAAAAAAAAATTCACTGTAAATATTGTAAATAGTGATTTAGGAGTACTGTCATTGGACAGCTTCTCTATCAAGCAAATTACACGCTAATTTAATGTTTATGTATTACAGTTCTTTTTATTTTTTTATTTTAATTTGATGTATATTCTTCTTCTATTAAGGATAAATTGGAATTTGAGATAGAATAGAATTTTATAAATCTCAGAGCTGCTAAAAATATTTTTTTTATATTAACTATTAAAGTTTTTTTTTTTTATAAATATTAATACATTGGNTGTTCTGATGGAACAGCGACTCTCCTGATGCAAGTAGCAGCACCGACTTATAAGTTCCTGTTAAATGTCTCCTATTTCTGTAGCTAAGCTCAGCCCTGTAACTTTACATATTAAAGAAAGGAATCTCTGGATCCTGTAGTCTTGACGGGACTCGCTTCGCTGCTGCAATACTCTGCAACCATAAGTAAATTGGTGGACGTCCTTCACCTCTCGACCTCCTACAGACGATCCTACAACACTGTTTATCTTTGTTTTGAGGCAGTTACGCTCAGATCCCAACTGCATATTAATCTTTAGATATATATTTTACATTTAGCACAAGTTAAAAATAAAAGTAATTAAATACACATATAAAAAAACTAATTGAATTAAATTAATTTCAATAAATATGACGTAATATAATATTAATGTTATAACGAGTTTTATTTGTTCTGAGATAGGATCAATGCATGAGAGGTAAGCTAGTTGTAGGAAAATTGTTTTTTTTTTTCGATGTTCTTAAAATTGTCTTATATTCCAGCTTCATTTAAAAGTAAAATTCTTTTATGTACAACTCAAAAATTGTTCTGTGTATGCTTGTGTGTATCTATGTCTGGTCAAAGAACTTATACGGTCTTTTCCAGCGCGCTCTCAAAGCAATCTGTAGTTAATTATCTTAATAATACATACAAATTTTCGGTTTTTCAGTGATTACGCATATGATTTAATATTTCGTTGGGAACTCTACACAGAGCTGAAAAAAAAAAAAAAAAAAAAATTAAATAAAAAGGGTATTTTTTTAATTATCTGTCGACGTTTCGGCATACATTGTAAAACATTTTTAGGGCTATCATTAAGACGGAATGGAAGTCGTGTCATCAGGATCCCATATTCATGATTTCTCACAATGTAAGCCGAAACGTTGGCAGATAATTAAAAAAATACACTTTTTTTTCTAAAATCCTTCTATGTATATAGAGAGAGAATGAAACATTCGCGGCTGCGATATATATAATAATAAGAACAGGTGGGAGAAAGAGACCAGAGAACATACAAAAATAAAAAAAATTACAATGAGTAAAATTTTGGGGAGCTTTATCGTCCTTCGTCAGTGAGGAGTGAAGAGAGTCTCTCCAGAGTCTGGTCAATCCTCCATCTGTTCTTATATGCATATGTTGCATGTGTTCTTATATGAATGTGTGTGTGGGCGTGTGTGTGTGTGTGTGTGTGTGTGTGTGTATTTTTGCAACTATTAAAATATACTCTAGTGTATTTTGTCGTTTTCATTTCATTGCAATTAATTGATAACACTAGCAACTATGCGTGGAAACACATGTTAAGGATATATTCATTTGTGAACCATTGCGCACTTGAGAAGATTTAAGGTTAGTACACTGATCTGGACTCCTGATTTTCTTCTCATTCTAAAAACAACAATACCAATTTTGGGATGAGTATTCTCAGGAACTCAGTAGGAATACTATGTGTCTTTACAAAAAAAAAAAAAAATAATGAACCCACGGTGCATTTTGAGTATTGTACTTGGGTTCTGTAGACTATTCAGGGTCTTTTCACAATCACATTATTTGTTGAATCTAACTAACTTTTTTAATAGCATTTTACAAATTTAGAGAGATTTCAGAATGTGAATAAGTTTATTAAAACCTTTCTAGTTTCATTAAGTTTCAAACAAATGTCCGGCTTCACATTGTCGAGCTGAATTAATTCCTTAAGCCCGGGATAACATGGAGCTCTCCCTCCAGAAGAAATTCAAGTCCAGTATAAGTAATGGAGCAGGTTCTCCCCTTTTCTAATTCCCTTTGACAGAGGACTGAAGAGTGTCTACTAGTTTGCCCCGCACAACCCCATCCCCTCTGTCTCCTGCCACCCTCAGTATCTCTCCATCTATCACTACTTCGCCATCTTCACTTCTACTTCCCTTCGAGCAAAACTCTCATTTAAAATGTCCTCTTTTTTGTCCTCTCTCGTTCAATAATACTTTTATTTTTACTCTTACACTGCAAAAACATCACTTTGAATTGTCAAAATTTTCAATTCTAAAATTGAAAAAGTATATGTGTGAGTTATATATCTTTTCGGCTCAATTAAGTTGTTTTTTTTTTGTTGTTTTTTCAAGTGTTCCAATGTCTCTGACAGACACTCCAAGGTAAGACATTCAAATGAGTACTCAGACCTCAAGGAAACCATGTGTACCTCTAGGAAGCGTACTGGGTTCAATTATATACGTCCTATTTACCCGAGATTTGCGAGAATTATAGTAGCTACATTTACAGATGATACTGCTATACTAGCAGTTGACGCTGATGCCAAAGAAGCAATCTCGAAACTCCAGAGATCTATTAAAATTACTGATGACGGGACTAAACGGTGGAAAATCAAGATAAAGGAGTCAAAATCCATGTACATTTCACAAACAGAATAATAGAAAATAAACGAATATGCATAAATAGACAAGAGGTACCATACTTAAACTCAGCAAAGTATCTAGGCATGACTCTGGATTACGAACAAAAATTGATGGAGCATGTTTGGAAAAAGAAAAAGGGACTCAACTTTAAGTTCCTGAAAAATGTACTAGCTACTGGGTAGAAAATAAATTTTTATTACATGAGCAAGTGTTACGACAGGTATGGAAGTATGGCATACAAATTGTGGGCTGTACAAGAAAAAATATGGCACCCAGAAACATAGAGGATGCCCCCTGGTACGTTATACATAAAGATCTGAAAGTTGAATATGTCAGTGAAATTATTTTAAACTATGCAAATAGTTACAATAAGAGAATTAACATTCACAATAATCCATAAATACACACTCCACGGAGGTCGTTTTATTAATTTAAAGTCCCACACACCTACATGTAGGTGTCTATTGAGATTTTCACTTGCCCTATTTAAAAAAAAAAAAATTTAGTGTTAGCCTCCCACTCAACCACTTAGGGTCATGGAGAGAGAAGCTTTCTACAGGTTGCCATCCCATTCTTAACAAGGCTCAGGTCAAGCTTTTACTTATAAATAAAACATTGGCCAAGGTTTCATTCGAACCAGCGCTAGAATTGTGAGACCCAAACGAATCCCATGTGCTACCCTGGTGCCCTAAAGTTGAATTTTTAAAANTGTCCAAGGTTTCATTCGAACCAGCGCTAGAATTGTGTGACCCAAACGAATCCCATGTGCTACCCTGGCGCCATAAAGTTGAATTTTTTAAAGGATATATTTTATTTTACTTCCAAATTTACAAATACATTAAAAATGATTTAAAATTTTAACATTTTATTATTGAGGCACGATTGCTAAAAATGAGCAAACTCTAAGTAAACTGACTAGGGTGACTTAGACTAGAGAAATGCAAGAGATTTTTAAATACTAGTCATATTTAAAGTAAAATCAAGTGAATTCAATAGAGAACAATAGAAAGAATACTAATTTTGAAACTACGTGAACCCGCCCAATCGCGGAAGTTACATTCCTAAATATTTTCCTTAATAAGGGTTAAATGTAAAAATACCACATAGCATAAACGTTAGTTCCAATTATGTTTCAAATAAGTTGTTTTATAGCTATTTTCCCGACAGGAACAATGGTAAAAAATAGAGCTTTAAGATGAATAAGTTATTTGTTTGTCAATCAAGTGACTTGAAGTGTCCTCAGCTTTCGTTGAAAAAGAAGGAATCTTTCACTAAGTGAGTGGAGCCATTCTCTCGCGACTACACAAAATTTCAGTGGAGAGCTCTCGCAGTGAACATTACAAAAACTCCACAAAAGAGGGTCCCTTTTGAGGCTGGAGAAGGCGGGCCCGCTGGAGGCATGAGAGCCATGTGGCTGGACTTTCCTCCAGGAATTCACTAACTACGTCACATCAATCCTAGAACCGAGCTTTACCACCTCCGCATTCTCTCTACCTCTGCAAAATGTGTTAGCTCGATGAACAGATGTAATCCACTCTTTTCGAGTCCTGCGGCTGAGTTGTTGTGGTTTGCTGTGGACAGTTAGGAATGTGGAGTACATTTGTGAGGGCATTATATGAGATCCTTAATAGAGAGCGGTATCGTGAAATACTTATGGTTATTTCAGCAGACTAAATACATTAAACGAGACCGCCTGAGTATCATTATATCTGGAGATTTCGTGCAAGTTAATTTTGACTTTATTCTGCCAAATTCACGAATAATTTGAAGACGTCTTGAATAGCAGGAAACTTAAGTGTCAGAAAATTGGAGAGTTTTTTTTTTACCTTAGATACTATTATTAGATGTTTTGTTTTTGGGGTTCGGTTAAGATAGATCCAAAAAAAAAATACAAATTTTAAAAATGTCTATTTTTTAAATTATCTGCCAATGTTTCGGCTTATATTGTAAGCTATTCTCAGGGCTATCACGAAGGCGAGAGGGGACCTTGTATCAATAAGATCAAATTTACAAGACTTTTTAACATCTAATAGTTAAACTATTCTGTTAGATTTAGATTATTTATTAGTTTCTTTTAAATATTCTTAACATTGAAGCTTCATAAGCCCAGCAAGCAAACGGCATATTTGTGCTTACAAGCTGGAGAAGATAATCAGGGAATTCCTTAGGGGCAATCTGCTAAAATGAGAGTTAGGGCTTATCTGAAATACGAGGCGCTCGCTTATGTGACCTGCGCTACGGTGGCTGAGCCCACAGAGGTACATTTGAGAGCACTTAATGTGATGAAAGGATTTGTTCAGAGCCCGGTGACTTGTGAGATATGGTGCGAGTGTGCCTTGTGACTGTCGGTGCGTGGGGTAGGCTATCCCGCACGACAAACTTTGTTCGTTCCAAGTTAGGGGCCGAGAAAGACGCATATTAATGTTCGTATAACTCACTCCCTCAGAGTTAAGAGTGCTTCATCAGCAGAAAGGAGAACCAGTGCTTTTTCAAACACGCAGTCCTCAACGCTGAAAAATAAAAAATGATCAAACACATGTATAGCCAGACGATAAATAACGGAAAAAAGTTCCTTCTTTAATATTTATATTTCTTATAATACACTCTGATATTTCAGTTTTCATTAAAAGTATTTTAAATACTTTATTTAATTTAATGTTTACATTAAATTTATATATTAACTTTAAAGTTGAGAAGCAAGTTACGTGTCCTTATGTTAGGAGGGGGCAAGGGTCGATCACTGTTTTTATTACAATTTCTTAAATAAAAAAAATACTTAAAAACAAAATATATAATCCTTATAATATATCTTTTATTGCGCAACTATAAAATTAATTCATTTATAAATATAGAAAAAAAAAATGAAAAATTTGAGGAAATGAATAAAAGAAAATTGAAATTTATCCTATAAGTTAAAAATTGAAATTTACCTTATTTTTATTTCTAGTTAATATAAATAATTCAAAATTTAACGTGTTTTACAAAAAAGTTATTGAAAAATGTCATAATTTTAGAAAAACAGGAGGAGTTTATCAATATTTTATAATTTACAGCAGAAAACGCCTCAGAAGCGCTGGAGCCAATAGTAAAGTCTGTTAAATGTACAGGCATTAATTTGCCTAGAGCCAATAGATTTAGGGATTACCAGCGTACGGTTCCCTCCAAAAGTTCACGCTGACTCTTGGCTCTAAAGTAGAACTTTCAGTGATACCATTTAGATGGGGAGAAACCGTAAATTAGGGCTAAATGTAGATAACGCGTCAAGAGTTATATTGTTTATGAAGCACTTAATCGTGCTATTTTTTTATTGGTTGGCAATAAATAGTATGTTTTTGTAGAATATTTTTAATATACTACTAGAAAGTAATTATTTTAAAGCAATTATTTTTTTATTTAAAAACAACAGTGTTTACATAACCACATTTCAAACTTCTTACAGTACGCTTAAATAGGGCTTGTGAAGGAAATTCTTTATGAACAGCTAGATATATAAATTATAAATAAATTTCAGTAAACATCAAGTATTTACATAACTCCATTACAAACTATTAGCGATACAATTAAGCCGAATTATAGAAATTCGTTATTAGACACTATATTTTTAAATTATCAATTAAATTCTTCAAGTATCTCAAGTGTGCGCAACTTTATAGCAAACTCCTTATTGCCCATAAAATAAGAGCTTCCTTATTAAATATATTTTAATGCAGATTCCGTCTGATGGATCCTTTAAACACTCCTAGTCTGCTTTAATGCCTCAGGGAAGTCCCTACTCTTAATAAAATATATTTATTAGTTATTAAATAACATATAGTTTGAATTAAATCTACTTAGTAAAGTAACATTCTTGTAAACAATAAAACTTCTGAAGAGGGCTGTTGCAAAATAAGTTCATTGTCTGTTGATGTCTGTTTGTTCATCTTTTATTCCAGCATGAAGATTTTCTTTGATGAAAAAAAAAAAAACTAATTGTGGTTCCTACATAATTTAAATAAAATGTTACAGCTCACTTAAACACTCTTTTTCATTGATTCACACAATAAAATAAAATAAAAACATAAACAATGTTAAATATGTAAGTCGAAGATTTGATCTAATGTTGAATGGAATCATTTAATTTATCACAATCGCATAGTTATTAAAATATGAGTATTAGTTTATGTTTAACGCTCCAGAAAGGAAAATATCGATGAACTCAGAAAAAGTATTACACTTTTACTTACATTAGGAATAAAAAATAATTTTTTTTTTAAATCAGTGGATTCGTCATATAGACGAACAGAAGCAAAGAATAAGTCCATAACAAATTCTTAGTTAGATCCTAAAAATAAATGTTTTTAACCGTTTTAGGGTCAATAATCCTAATTTAAAAGTTGGAAATTTGGCATTAACGAAAAACAAACAGAATAGGGCTCAGAAAACTTGTAATAAACCCAGGTAACCGTTCACATGTATTGAAATGAAGCCTAAATTTGTTAAAATTCATAGTTTCAGAGATTAGTTGATGCAAACATTGGCAGACCTATTTTGCAAGCATAAAGATTAGGTTTCCTTTATTTCATTTACTGATACTTAAAGTATGTCATATGCGTAGTGGTGTTCTCTTATTAATATTGTCCCAAGATTTTTTTTAGTTTTAAATATGGTACATTTATATATATGACTTGTTAAGATTAATTTTATGTATTATGTGAACATTGGCCCAATACTGTTTTTAATTATCAAATTAAAATTTTTATGGCCATAATTATTAATAAAATTCATTTAATATTTTTCCAAAAGTTACTTTTTCTTGCATGAATTATTAGCGAAAGGCGATTATTTGAAATACTTTTAATTTTCTAAAATTTTCACGAAGATAAACCACAATTCAGGTGAGTAAGCCACAATACGCAATTTAATGACATCATGTTAGACTCGGCTCACATTTACCACGACACGTGCGGAGCTTCATGGCGATAAGAATCAGATTACTTTGCTTCTCTCAGAAAGTAAACAACGATATTATAACCCAAACTCCTCTCCAAAACTTAAATTCTGAAATACACAGATAAGTCCTAGTACTCAAGTTGGCTCGCCCAAGAGACACATATAAGTCTTATTAACTGAGTCATTAAAATTATTTCCATAGTTTATTTTCTCAAATCTTACTACTAGATACAAAAATAATACTACATAAGCATGATACTTATACCGATCAGTCGAGGATAAAAGGATTTAGAGAGCGAAGAATATAATAAATTATTAGTGTAGAATAAAGTTAGAGAAGAAATGTATTGAGCATAGTCAGTGTAAAATTTAATTTTGTAAAAAAAAAAAAATGTATACTGTATTTTTACAAAATTGCATAATTTTTTTTTAAATAAATCTTTATTTATTACATTCTGTTACTAAACATCTTGCAATTTGATGAATTTAAAAATCATGATA